>JAUTCZ010094115.1:0-25221 GCA_032273805.1 Melanodrymia brightae
TCATAAAATAAGTCCTAATAAAGGATGGCATCAGACATGTGTATAACCTAAGCGTTCATAGTACATGTAGCTTAATAAAATTATGGTCCTTTGACTTTTTCCTACAATAATTTGTTATATAACAAATTGTAGATAAAAGTTCATAATATTAAGCTATCAGAGATACTTGGATGACCGTAAACATATTGGATATAGCATTGATATTCCAAGCACGAATATTTTCATTTGATTAATCAGTCTCTATTATCAGGAAACATGTTACAGTATAGTTACTCGGTTCACACGCACCTTGACATCCAAACAATTTGGTTCGACCGTCTTCATTCTCCTTTTTAGTACTAATCTTACGTTCAATAGGGCGAGCGCTCTGCATGGAACTATGTGACTGGTACCGATCATGTACTATCAGATCACACTCATTTAATGTTAGATGCAAACATTGGTGTCAAAACGTTTTGTCTCGGTAGCAGAACGCCCGCGCTATTGAACGCAAGGCTGGTAACCATAACACTCTTATTCTGTATACTCCTTTGCATTTGGTGCTCTGGTTTTGCGCCGGTGCAGATGTTAAATAACAAAGCTATATAAGTTATAACTGTGTTTATGTTAGTGGATTTCAACGAGGCGGCTGGAACGTGTAACTGTCCACTGGTTCCCAAGCGAGTTGCGCAGGTCGCTGCAAGTGCATGTCTTATATCAGTTTGACGACGTCGACGCTGACGTTTTCTTATCAGTTTGCGGTTGGTGTACCACGTGACAGAAACAATGGCTCGGTTAATGAGCACAAACCACAGTTATAACTCGCATGCATTTTGACAAGTCCTAGAATGTTTTTTTTCTTCCTCCCTTTGTTATACAGTGAAACCCCTCTAAACCGGACACTCAGTAAACCGGAATTCCCTCTAAACCGAACTTATTTCAAAGTCCCATACAGCCGTAAGTGTTTTATTTAAACCTCAGTAAACCAAACACCTCTCTAAACCGAACATTTTGCTCAAACGCAAGTGTATCCGGTTTAGAGAGGTTTCACTGTACTAGGTATTCGTGCAACTAAACTGCTCATGTATTCTTGTACATAATATATAATTAAAATGAGCAGACAAAACGGCAGGGAAAATACATTAAACCTTATCAAACCATAAATAGGACAGATTTCATAATAATTATTATAATTCATATCTTATGGGAATGCTTGCCACAAAATTTAAATAATAAAACATTGATATGGCAAACTGCGTATCTCAGCACAAGGTAGAGTCGAAGTGACATTGCGACAAAGTCGAGATAGCGTGTCCTTACGCATCACAGCGAACACAGTGGTGATACTTGGTGTTAGAAGACAGAAGCTTTAAACTCGTGTAATAATGGAAGTATGCAGTACGCATACAAATGAGCAATGTTCAACAGCTGAAAAACAAAATGTCACATGTATTACGTGTTGGGCGTATCATGGGATTTCCGTATTTCCAACACAGCGATGTTTGTTCTGTGAGCACAATGATTAGTACAGTTAGCACACAAATAGGCATTCTAATTGAACATTAAACACAGGAGACGAACTCGACACTCTGGAGCGTTGAATAAAGAGCTGACAAGAATGAAACGGGGCGTCACCAGGAATTGGCGCCAAATTATTAGGGTTAAATTATCACTTTCACCCACCCCATGCATACGCGACTGATATATGATAGCCTATTTTTCAATACTCCCGTCTTTTCTTCCAAAAAAGCTCACACACAGACAAATATCCCTATATCCAACCAATATTTCGTTTTATTTACTCAAATTTTAGTGTACATGTATTCTATATAAAATTTGGGATACTTTCTCTCATTTTAACCTGTTTCTACCTATTTACACTTATTTGGTGTCCGGCAGCTTAGCGCAAGAGAGTCCGTCTGGGGTTCGATAGGTCGACGGATCGATCCTCACCAATGGGCCCCGTTTAGTTATTTCCCGTTCCAACCAGTGATCCTGGACAGGTTCACCAAAGGCTGTGGTATTTTGCTATCCTTTCTGTGGGAAAGTGCACATAAAATACCCCTAGCTGTTATTACTGTTATTAGTTAAGAGTTGCCTATGGCGACATCGGTTTTTTTTCTGAGACAATATTAATATGTCAGACATCCAATATGCTCCAGTGGTGTCGTTAATAAACAAACTTTATCTCTGGTAGGTAATTAGCCCGAAGGAAATGAGTCACCTTTCCTTAAAGCTATAATAATATTAAAAAAGGAACTGTTTGCAGAAACGCGGAACAGCCTGTCTGCCTGTTCAGAAGTTGCTGTTGTATTTACAAAGAACATAAACTCTCCCAAAAGACGACAGGCGGCTGTGTACTCAAATGAGGGTCATGGTTAGAGGGTGACCCTAAACCAAACAGAATGAGGTGGAGCTCCTTGGCAGTCCTCACTGCTTCTGAGGGTGTTTGGAAGTCAATTCCACTCCTACATCTAACATCCGTCTCAACATAAGTTATCTATTGACAGAAAATTAACATTGAGCGTCTTAATGCTGTTATAGGTGTAATTCTGTAAGTCTGTACGTATTAAATATAGCATGAATTTATCGTCCGCGAAAGATAACGGTATCAAACTAACAATGAACCCCCTGTGTATATAAATGGACGAGCCCATACACCAAAGTTGCAGAGGGGGAAGCCCCATGTTTTAGACCTGACTCAGTTAAAGATATTACTGGAAGCTTCAAACTTAGGGCTATACTCGCGTCTCGTTGTGGGAAGGAAACACGCGAAACTTTAGACAACAATATCACGCTGTGGCTGACATGTGTACGAGCGAGATAAAACAAAACACAAAGCTGTCCTAACCCGGCATGAATGGAATGAAGAATAACTGTGAATTGAACTTTACCGTTCATTTGAAAATATTATCCCACTTTTGATTGACAGTCGCGGTCCCCTCGCTGCTACTGCAGCTATTAACAAAGGACACGTCGCTATGAAATGTCAGCAGCTGAGAGGGGAGAGAAAGACAAAAAGAACGAGTGGCACCAGAGTCTGATTTCTATTGAGTGGCCTCATCTGAACACTAGCTATGAAATTATGTGTAGACGGTCGTGGTCTGTGCTTGGCTGGCTCGGGAAGATTCGCGTTGCTACTACTGCTGCTGCGAGGAAGCATCTGGCGAGCTTTACAGTGCTCTATGGTGTTTGATGTAACTGGAATGTGATTTATTGGCGTATCTATGTTATGTAATATGGATCACTGCATACAAGGTGAGTTGGAAAGAGCATGATTATTGTTTCAGGAGCACACTGACTGGGAAGCTATTTAGAGTTAGTTTTGTTTATTTCAAGATTATTCTTGATGTGTGAAACAAATAAATGAAAGTAATTGTACAAACATTTAGGTAATATTAAGTTTGTAACAGGAAATGATAAATATATTTTCTGCAGTAGAAACATTGAATATTTTAAGGTATTTATAAATGTGAAAGTTTAATTAAAATAAGATTTAGGGTTAATACCTGTTTATGAGTTAATACCAGTGCGTTGCTATGATGGCTATGATACTGGTATTCATTATTAGGACCCCTATGTCGGATTCACACTTCGCATGTCTAATCATATATTCCACTTACTATGCTACATTTTCCATGTTTTGATTCTCAGTATTTCCAACTCAAGCTGGTTTCTCGAAAGTATCTGACATGTATAAACATATCATGTTGTGGAATCAAATATTCGTAAATTTGGTACCGTATTAAATTACGGATTGTATCATCATATTTATTTTTAGTATGCCCGATTTCAATGAATTGCGTAATAATTTATTTCGTATGATTAAGATAACAGACAACAGTGGTTTAGAGTTTGAGTAATTTTTTCAACAAAATTGAAACATACATTTTACATTAGCACGTCTCTGGACACAAAAACATACATAATGTGTAGTGTTGGGCTCTTTGGAAAGAGAAAATAGGCATGTCAATAAGAAACAAACCAATTCTGATAGATCCAAAATAGAAGTTTATCATTAATTTTACACTCATAACTGGGGCATTTCATGGTATTTTTCACGTCCGTCAGGATTGTTTTTCATCATTTTGGTTAGTTAATCTTGATAAAACACTATGCTGTTAGATAATTCAACTGTTAGGAATTTCAATTTGCAGTGAAAAAACAATTAATGAAATCTGATATTTGCATTTATTTACATAACAAAGAGACACAATCGTGACGGACGTGACAAATACCATGAAATGCCCCAACTACATGACAAAATATTTCTAAACACTTTGGCAGAGGGAAAGAGGTAACAAGATTGGTGTGCATTGAACAAGCTCTTACGTGTGTAGTGTCCGAATGACATTTTTGACATTTTTTTAACCGTCAGTTGCTGTTATTCCTAATAATTGTATAAACGTCTAGGTTTTCACGATCACAAGGTTGCACACCTTTTAAACATCGTGTTCAAGGTTTCCAATGTTTTCTTTTGGGCGTTTATATATGGAACGTTCCGAGTTACTTTTGACATAAATGGCAAACTCGCCAAAAATAACAAAAACCAGACTGTTACTAACAAGTTTCATTTGGTTAGGTAACATGATACATTATCTCGCGGTCTTGCTTCTGTTAAATATTATCATCCATGTGCTAAGAGTTAGGCGGATAGGATACAGTAGCCCGTAGCCATGGCCCATGTTGTCGACGTGATGTCAAATACGTTCTTGTGCCAGGAACGGATTCAATGACTACTACTGGTGCCACCGTGCATGGTGTTACACTTGTCACAGGCACAAGCAAACTGTAATGAAGTGGAGACGTGAGTCTGAGTACGAGATGTAAACGTGTTAGAATTAAGAGGAAAGACGTCACCTTGCAGAACACACAGTGTAGTGGTCGTTGTTATAACTTATTGAAGGTACATTCCCGAGTTTTAAGGCTGGTGCCACTGTACGAGAGCATCTAATGCTATTTGTAACATATTTCTGTCTAATAGAAAATGTGGTATTATTAAAAGGAAAAAATGTGCTTACATTTTATTGCTTACAATGTCAGTATATGTATTTTGCCTCCAATAATAATTATTTAGAACGATACAAATTCATTGAGACAAAAGTGCAAATAAAGCTACCATAACAATGTGTGTGATCAGAAATACATAGGATATACATACATTGATATTGTTAGCAATAAGACGTAAGACAATGTTATTTAAAAAAAAATTATAATAAGAAATGATCTGTTAGCCAGAAATATATTAGAAATAACATTAGATGCGCACGTATAGGGTGGCATCCGTTTGATACTCGACACTGCACCTTTAATATGTTTAAGACATAATGTAGTGTTTCGCTAACAGATATACAGTCAGTACCGTACTCACAAAGTATCGTTCAGTACCACACTCGCTGTGTATCATTACTCGAGTATTAGTCATTTGTTTAACAACCGTTACCAGATGTGTGGCTTGTTATCATTCCATTGTGGTCAGAAAGAAGGTTTGCTAAGTACCATTGTAAACCAGCTAGACTATGTAAAGTACAAAGGTCCAGACACGATCACCGATGCTCATAGTAACTGGGGCATGACTAAGTGGGATAAGAAATAATTACGACTTGAACCAGTTTCGACAAGATCTGTGAAGTATCACCACACGGGAACGTTACGCCGCAGGATGTATGTTTGAAGATTGGTAGATCACCGTAATCAGTGACATTCAATAAAGTTCTCTTCTGTAATATAATTAAATAAACTTCCACTCCACAAAACTATCAGCTGCATCTCGGAACAAGGGGAATTTGTTACTTTACCAGTCGGGTATTAAGCTGAGCGTGTACTAATTCCGAGTGGTGATCTGTAGTGATGGGGAGACCCAGTGTAGCAGCATGATGGCTTCTATGTGCTCTTTCCCCACACTCAGGACATCACATACCACATATTTTGATATAATAGCCATGGACTAGTCACTACTGATTAAATCCTGATTGACTTATCATTAAAAGACATCGAGCAATATTTATTAATGATGCTTGGATATTTTACTGAACCAGATCGTGAAACGACCAGCCTATTTTTGTTGTTCAACATTGAATGTATTCAAGAAACATATTTTCTAAAAAAAAAGAGTAACAAACCTGTTTTCATTGCGTAAATACAATAATTAGAGGTGACTTTAGCATTTGCAGCTACTATAGATCGGTAAAAAAAAGTACGAATAATGGGTGTGTGTTTTTGTGGCATGGTGTGAGTGGCATAATTATTATTTCAATAAGGATGCGTTCCGGTGACATATGAACATCTCATCCACAATGAAATATACATATTTTTTTCTGCTGCCCGACTTCAGTGAAATCCTTGACCAGTCACTGAATCATCTCTGTCGTTTTATATCCTACTATGATAATATCTCATGGCAATTGATATTAATTCAACAGTGATTGCCTCTACTTACATTACCTGACTGTTTCTGATCGCGTTGGTGTAATGAAAGAATAATAAACGTAACGCCAGGACTGGTTGTATTTAATGACTGCCGTTATCTCCAGAACTGGGCACAATTTCACACACGTCTCCTCCGTCTCCAGTTCTATTACCGATCAAACAGAGTAAATTATTTGTTATTGTTCGGTGGCGAGATAAAATCCAGTGGTGGATGCGACTGCGATGCAGAGAAGTCAGATAAATGAATTGTGGTGTTATTGGATGGTCTGTGGCGATAGAACCAATTACACAAACTGATGGTATCAGACGTTCTGTTAGTCAGGCGTCGGCTGACAACTTCGCGGCTCCACGAAAGCAGAAAAGTTGTTATATTCAGACTTTATTGTGTTAACGATCTTGCGGGAAATGAATGTTTTATAAAATTGATATTTTTAGAATTTTAGAAAGTTATAAAAAAGGATCTATGGGGCAGAAACATTTCACAGTAGAATTTGGCTTTCTTCTTGAATTCGGGATAGTGACTTTAATACGAATTTTACATTCAATAATGATGTGTTACGTAGGAAAGGTCCAACATGCACATTAATCCTTTTCTACTACAAACAAACTCTATTAGCGGGAAGCAAGTTACAATAGAATTTGGTGTGAACGTTCAATAGTATCCATTTTAAACATGGCAATATCTCATTCAAACAAAACGAACTTAAATTACACATTTAAAATAGTTATTCGCCTTGCTTCCTCGTCGCTCTGTTTCTTTTACTTCACCTCTATTTTTTGCGTCCTTTGGTGTGGATCTGCTAGACATTAACACTGACGCAGTTCTGAAAAGTAAAAAAACCAACAACCCAAAACAAAAAACCCCACCAAGATATAATACATGTAATTATAAAGTTGTTTGTACAAAGGCGCGATTGCCTTATGGTTTGCATGGCTACCATGTCATTATTTAGAGCCACGATGGTGGACATTTGAGAAATGTCAGAAATAAGTGACCAATAATTATTGTCAATTTGACACTGTTTTTGGCACACAGATAAGTACAAAATATGATGATTAGTGTTAAAATAGAGCAGTAAACAGTTAGTCATAAACTGTGACACATGCACGGCTATGTTAACCCTTTCAAAGGAAGCGAGTCAACTTGAAGATACATCATGTTATTTATATGTTAAAATTTACGTGTGTGCTATATGAAAAATAAACGTCAAATATTGTATTCTGGCTAAACCGTAGCTCAGCAAAAGACAAAGTCGAATGACAATAAAGACGTTATTATGGCTTACTGTTACTAATCACCACCAATTCAGTGCCGATGGTGGTTGTTGTTGTTGTTGTTGTTGCTATAACACATTGACATGCCTATATC
The DNA here is from genome assembly GCA_032273805.1 of Melanodrymia brightae. Classification (NCBI taxonomy): domain Eukaryota; kingdom Metazoa; phylum Mollusca; class Gastropoda; order Neomphalida; family Peltospiridae; genus Melanodrymia; species Melanodrymia brightae. Next base: position 7,778 of record JAUTCZ010094115.1, read on the forward strand.
CAATGAAGGTTCGTTCCAGAACTGGGCACAGCCTTGACACTGAGTCTTTGTACTTTGTAACGGACTATGCCCAGTTCGGAGTGCATGAACCTTTGGTGGATATGTGCACCCTAAACAAAGGTCAGTCAGTGAGTCAGTGAGTCCAGCACACTGTCCTGGGCTTACAGACAAGCTGCTTTAGGTTAATCTTTATAATGTTATGAGAGGAACGTGCTGCCGCCACCCACTGTGGCTAATCTTATACTACAAGCAGCAAAGGATTTTGATATGCTCTTTTCCAGATAGGATAACACAAATCACAGCCTTCCTTATAACAGTTGTAGCTCACGGATCGGTGTATGTTGTTGTACATCACATTAAGTCTGGTCTATGCTTTGCGATCTTCCCAAACTATACACCTTACTTTAATGTATCTTTAGTACCTTATATCAAGCACAAGACCACTTTGGTTAAACAATTATCGGTTATTGGATGTCCAACACCCGGCACTTTTGACTCATGACCTTGGTGAAAGGCAGCTGCCGTCACATAAGCTAGTCTTTTACAATTTGCAACAACGGATCATGTCTATGCGCTTTCCTACAGATGGCCAGGCTTAATGTACCAGTCTGTAACATACTTTAATGTCGTTGTTTAATTATGTCTTAGACTCTGCTGTGTACATCTATGCGGCTTTGGATACTGTTAAAATGTCTGTGGATCCATACGTCTAATAACAATGATTACATGTTACAATCATCATATTGTGCAATGGAACCGGCAACATTACCAAGATAAACAATGTATTTGCCAATTTAAAATCTTTACCATATATAATGTGAATGTTGCTGGATGGACTGTTTAATGTGAATTCTTTTTATTGAATTCAAAGATATATTAGTACCAATAATATGTACATTGTACATTGTTTAATGCCAACTTAGACACAGTCACCTGACAGACTCATTCCCAGAAAGCTTGGCTAACGGTAACATTATCCATGTGTACAAAGATTGTCTAAAATTACGTTACAGATGAATTACGCTTATGAGTCATTTATCAAAACGTTTTCCGACTATAATTATCAATAACAGATGACTGAAAACAACATGGTATTGGCTTGAAGCCATGTTTTAATACAATGGATGCAATATTTGCCTCAGAGACTTTAATAACGAAAACTCTTAGCAAACAGAAGGCTATTGTGCATTCATAGGATACCAAGAGTGTCCGCCTGAGGCTCAATGGGTCGAATGATCGATCCTCCTTAGGGGACCCGTTGGGTTATTTCCCGTTTACCAGTTATCCACGACTGGTCTTTATCAAAGGCCGTGGTGTGTGCTATCCTGTCTGTGGGAAAGTGCACCTAAAAGATCCCTGCTGTTATTTGAAGAAGAGTAGCCTATGCGACGGTATAGCGGGTTTCCTCTGTGACTATGTGTCGATATAACTGTACTTTCAATAACCGCTGATGTCTAATATATGTTTCAGTGATGTCGTTAAACAAACAAACCTGATCTTTTATTGTATAATAGGATACAGTAAAGTTCTTGATAGTGTGTACCGCGATAAGCTCTGGTTTAGACTTCAAAGGTCGGATTAAACAGCAAACTTATTACAGTTATTAAGTCGATGTACTGAATGGAAGTTAACAAGACAAACGTGAAAGAGTGTTGTATTTATAAAGCGAGGACACCTAAAACAAAAGGAAAAGTGGTGGAATGGTAAACATTTATAAATTGTGGATTGCTTTAGTTATTTAGGTGTTTGTTTATATTATAACGGTAAATTCAATGTTGCGTAAAAAGTATATAGCTAACCAAGGGGAAACGGTTGTAGCCGTGTCATGGGATATAACAACCAACTATTGTTTAAATATAATTACACACTATATAAACACTATTGTCACTGAATGATAGATGCATAATTATGTGTTATATCTTAGCTTACGGGTTTTAACAAAGCTAATAACGTGTATACACTCTGTACACGTGAATTGTTGTACTGTACATGATTCGTCAGTACATGCCATGTCTACTTTATCGCAATATCCCTTCGACTCTGCTTTGTGCAGATACACACATTTGGCCATATCAGTGTTTTGTTGTTTAGATTAGGTGTAAAAAGGAGTACAACAAATATGATGATGTATTGAGAATTTGAAAAAGGTTATCACTGTACATGCATAAAAAGATGCGTAGTATACAATAATTGGAAACTGACAACTATATTTTATATCAATGTTATGAAACATTATTATATTTGTATACGAAAGCCGAATATGGTGAACTGGGTGAGTCATGTGCGAGATTTGTTGTACTGGACGTTCTTGAATATGCCACGAGTGCAACCGTACTTACGCATCTAATGCTATTTATAACATATTCTGGCTAATAGAGCATTTCTATTTATTAAAGTTAACGTTTACTTACATTTTATTACTCAGAATATCAATACATGTATTTGTATATCCAATGCATCTGTAATAAATAAATAATTATGAAGTTTGTATAATGTGTATATAACTATTTTAATGTAATGCCTATAAACTGTGCGCTTTCGGCAAATACAGCGTTGGTATTGATATTGGATACCCAGAAGCTTGGGTTACTCAAACGTTGTAATAATAATTGTTTTTGGAAACAAGCCACTTCATGGAATCAAACGTTCCATTTCTTGCCGTGATCAATCATATGGCAGTAAAATTGATTAATCCTTTGTTCGTTCTTTTGCCAATTTAATAGAGTGGATCTCTGGATATGTGGCACAGCGGGCAGTTAAATCATTCACGGCAGTATTCAAGCAGTGCAATTATGTTTCGGTATATGACAACTTATTACACGCATTTACTAACAAGTGCAGTGCTTTTTCAAAAGACGGTATACGTAATAATGTAAATAATTGTGTACTTATTTTGAAAATGTGTATACAAATTTATTAACTTGACTTCCTCGGACGTATGCAACGAAACTATTTAATTAATTTAAATATTTGTATATAGGATACCGGTCTCAATGGCGCGGTGGTTAAACACTTCGAGTTTAAGACTGATAGGTACTGGGTTCGAATCCCATTCGTGGCATATGGGAGTTTTAATCCAAGTACCGATGAAAAAGGAATACTAGTAGTCTATTCCTTTTATTATTAGAAGCCTGGCAGGAACGAAAGTCCAGTAATATCATAATAAAATGGATTAAATAATAAAATGAACATATAGTGTAATGAAACAAATAGCCTGATCAGTTTTGTAAAAAGACATATTTAGCCTATAATAATATATTTACCCAGGATAAATGCATTTTAATACGTGATTTACTAATTTCGAGTTTGTTTTAGAAGTGTTATAGGATGAATAGAATTGGCATCTCGTATGTTTTAATACTAAAAAACTCCAACCTCGTCTATTTATAAATCTGTATTTGTCTGGCCGGGCCTCGACATATTCATAGTATAAATCTAGATTGGGTTGATAGTTTCCACATCAGAAAACACTCGTGACGAATCCTCTGTATATATTCATAGTAATTAGCGAAGCCTTGGTTAAATGTATTAACTTGCGAACAAACACAGACGAAGCCAATAAATAAAGAGCGTTGTCCGAATGCTCCTGGTACACAGAGGGAGTGGCGTGATATTACTGGGTTGCGCCTCTTTTCTAACATTGAACTTCACGAAGCCATATTTGCGTAAGGCTGTCTGCCACAGAAACAAATAGCCATCCTTGTCAGTAATTCGTATATTCCAAAGATGTTGTTGAATAGAAAACATTGCTATGTATATTGATACCATGTCGGCACATTCAGCAATGCATTCCCAAACTGTTTGCGAATTACGTTTTGTGTTTAAAGTACATTGTTGTCTTTGTCTTTCAAATTACTTCCGTCTTCCCATGTATGCGAAGACCGTTCAATATGATTATATTATTAAAGGCGCAATGCCTAGTTTTAACACCAATGCGATATTTGACATAATATATACTGACACAGTGTGAATTTTGTGACATGTCATTGATTGACACCCAGAATGAATTTTACCATTATAGGAAAAAGTTTGTCAATTGGTAGCATCAATAGTTAAACGTGATCAGTCTCGATAAACAAGACCGCAGTCTGCAATCGCGTGAGTAGATCAAGACTGTCTGGTTCATGTTCATGTTCATGGTGTATCAATGTCATCGTTAGGAATAAACAATAGCTATTTATTAGCATGATTATGTATTCAAAATTCCGACAGGGTTGTCGCGTTCTATAATGGTCATTTATATACACTAGACCTACTATTTATTGCCATACGATTGCCTTGTTCATCGCGTCTGCTGATACCCGTCTGCTGTAGATGGAAATTCTTAATACTTACGTCATTGACATTTCCGACCGTGGTTGGTTACTTACGGTGCTCCTGTCTGACACATTTTACGAATTATTATTTATATGCCACGGTGTACTCTTATCGACTATTTGTATGTATGGGTTAGATGGTCCGTAAAGGTTTACGAATCTGAAATCTGTTCCAAATCAGCTCGTATTTTACTTGCCGACTTCAGTTGTTGTAACTTTTTCACTGTATGTCGCTATATGTTATATATTATTTAGTCATAACTCATACAGAATATTCATACAAATGTAATCTGACATATCTATGGTACCATCCTTGACAATCCTGTTTTGGTCTCCTGAGGAATTGCAACGTACGCTTTTTATCCACCATCATCAACATCTTCATGCTAATGTATTATAACGTGTGGTATTTCCCTTCGCCAACATGTTTTTTTGTATAACATATTATTGATGCTGATGTATTGTAGCATATATATTCGACCCAGTGGTGTCGTTAAACCAACTTTCTTTCTGAGATGTTTATATATTACTGCTCACATGTCATGGATAATATGTGTGTATGAAACATAACGTGGAATTGATCATAGCAACATAATTGTCTCTACTAACTTATTATTTACACGAGGGTAAGAGCATGGTTAGGAGAAGGCAACTACTCCACCTAGAAATAAATAACATGATTACATTCACTCATTTTGAAAGAAGCTAAACGTGAGTGATCACGATACCACCAAACGCACAGAATAGGGTGTTCCAGATTACATTCATTGAGGTTTAGACTTGTTGCTTGTGAATACATGTATATTCATACACCATAAAATTAATATGTATTGTTAATTAAGAATTCTATGTCTCTTTTCAGGATGTTTGTAACTGCAGTCCTCGTGCTTTGTGTGTCGTTATGCCATATCAACGCGTCGAAAGTAGTCACGACCAGTTCCATCATGATCGACTACGCATGTCCAGGGCGGCCATGTGACTGCCTCTGGCTCAAGGACACGGAAGATATCTACCTGGAATGCTCCTTCCTGTACCTATCTGAGGATTACTTTCGACGAATACCAGTCGAGAAAACATCATATCTGTCCTTGACATGTGTTGGGGATGACAGACACTCGCACAGATTGCGAGATTACATGTTCCATCATTTGAAACATTTGAAAATGCTATGGTTTAAAAATTGCAAAATAGTCGACATTCCAGATCTAGTTTTCTCTGGTTTGGTGTCGTTACAGGAGCTCAAAATCGAAGGAGCTACAATCTCCAGCATCCATCCAAAATTCCTAAACCATTCGCCTGATCTGAGACAACTGCATATAATCGGCAGTGGAGTCACGTACATACCTCCACTTTGCTCTATGAAATTCCTCCAGGACTACAATGTCTCGTTCAACAGTCTGAACAGCTTCGAGGACACTGGACTCAACTGTGAGCACAAACAGCTGGGAAACCTGAAAGTAGTTGACATGAGCTACAACAAGGTGACAGTTCTTCCTTCCACTGTTGGACTGTCATTTCCCAACCTGACAAGACTGACGCTGTCTGATAACGGCCTTCTGAAGATAGAAAAGGATGCATTGAATATACTACACGAGTTAATGTGGCTCGACCTTACCAACAACTCGCTGACAGATCTGTCACCAACTATGCTTCGAAACTGTTCGGAACTAATACTACTTGCACTGGCCAACAATCCGCTTGATGGCGTACCTCGAGGAATGATTGGCGCTCTGACACAGTTGACAATTTTACAGCTCGATAACCTCAATATCAGTGACACCATCTGGCACGAGTTATCGTCCTTGAGAAATTTAGAAACTCTATCGTTAGCCTCCAACTTTCTGACTAGTATTGACCCAGACGTAATGGCAGGTCTGCCCCTGATCACGTATTTTAATGTATCCAGCAACATAATCGGTCAAATCTCTAGAAACGTGTTCAAGAAACAAAGTCGTGCATTTGATATAGATTTATCAAACAATTATCTAACAAGTATCCCAAGGCAGACCTTTCGCAATCAATTCAGCTGTGAAAACTTAGATATTTCTCATAATGATATTCATACTATCGGCAATGGCGCATTTTCCGGCCTGGGAAATATTAAACAATTTGACATCAGTCACAACCAACTGAAATATATGCCAGAAAATTCTCTTTTGGAGATGCAGACACTGGTCAGTTTAAATATATCAAACAATTTCCTAGAGGATTTACCTAGTTTTCAGTCACTTTCCTCTTTAGAAGTTCTGAGCGTCCAAAGTAATCAGTTGTCTTCCTTAGACAAAACAATGTTCATTGGATTATCTAATCTCCGTCGTTTAAGCTTGTCACGAAACTTGGTAAAAATTATTCTCCCGAGTGTGTTTCAAGACTTGAACCGGATTGTGGAACTTGATCTCGGCCACAATGAATTAAACAACGTTACGGATGACTCATTTCGTGGATTGGGAACCATTACAAATCTAAACCTAGAATCAAATAATATTACCGACATATCCTTCTCGCTAAATAGTTTAAACCACTTACTCGACATAGATTTGTCAAACAACAAAATATCTGAATTGTACAGAGGTCAAATTCCTGATTCCATTATGTTCATTAACTTGGATTGGAATCGACTGTACTACATTTCTCCTAATACCTTCCGAACAATGTTCAGACTAAGGCGAGTTGTCCTTACAAACAACAAACTAACGACACTTCCCAAAATTTCTTTGGAAGTCAAGCGGGACTTAACACCACGGCCACAAATGTTGATAGCCTGGAATCGGTTGAAATGTGACTGTGAGACAAGCTGGTTAAAGGACATAGAAGGGATGACAGAGCCGGATTATGCTGATTCTTTGCCAGATTTTCCAGACTATCGCTTTCTGACATGTGAAAGCGAGTACGATAAATGGATGAGCTTTTTTAGAAAGGTTCCTAGATCACATTTCTTGTGTAAGTACACGGAGAAATGTGATAGCAACTGCCCGTGTTGTGGGTTTGACCATTGTTTCTGCAAACATGTGTGTCCTGCCCCTTGCACGTGTCTTGTCGGTGATGGTAACCTTCCAATCCATCGTATTCACTGCGAGGCTCGAAACCTTACTTCAGTTCCGAGTAATTTGCCACCAGGCGCCACGGAGGTGTTGCTGGATTCCAACAATATTTCAGATATGCAAAAACATACATTCTTGGGTCTTCAACATGTCGAAGTACTGTATTTGAATAACAGTAATATTTACTCACTCGAAAATGGCTCGTTTGTCGGGTTGAAGACTTTAAAAAAATTGTTTCTCAATGATAACTTCTTGAGTGTGATATATTTGAAGACTTTTAAGGGCATTGATCAACTTGAAGAATTATATTTGCAGAATAACCAAATAGAATTCATTGAAGCTGGATCACTTGTCTATTTTAACAATCTACTGATTCTTTCACTTCAAAATAACTTTTTGGTATCTATTGATATAAACGACATCTCAATACTTGTTAACCATTCTCAAATAATGCTGAGTAATAATATATGGACATGCCAGATGCCATTTGTGTGTGAATTCAAACACTTCATCCACGAGCATGCCCCAGCGATTGTCGACGCTAACAATATTCGATGTCAACTGGAAAGTGAATCCGAATCAAGATCTGCAGTCATCCCATTTCTTGAATACAATGACGAAATTGTTTGCGTTGAGAATAACACATTGTTCATAAACACTTCGTTTGATAGCGTTGTACGTGTAGGTGATGTAAAACGACTTACAGCCATGATAAGTATATCCGTGGTAACGCTTGTAGTGGTTGTGGCTGTGGTGCTGAGCATCTGGAAGAAGGAACTGCTACAAGTCTGGTGTTTCTCCAGGTTCGGCTGGAGGATGCTGGCCAAAGATACCAAAGAAACCGACGACAAGAGAATGTATGATGCCTTTGTGTGTTGCAGTAACAAGGACGAGTATTTTGTTATTCATGAGCTAACGCCAAAGCTGGAAAGAGGTCACAAAAGATTCAAACTGTGTTTACACTTCAGAGACTTCACTGTAGGTGAATCTATCGCCGAAGCTATTGTGAACAGTATTGAAAGCAGCAAGAGAACTATTGTGGTGCTTTCCGACAACTTTCTCGAGTGCGAGTGGTGTAGGTTTGGTTTTCAAACTGCCCACCAACAGGTTCTCCACGAGCGAAACAATAGGTTGATTGTGATCGTGATGCATGACATAGACGAAAAGCGGCTCGATCCACAGCTTAAAATCCACATGAAGACTAGGACTTACTTAAAATACAGAGATCCTTGGTTCTGGGAAAAACTCTTCTTCTCCATGCCAGACATTCCGCCTGAAAGAGAAATTGATGAGAACAACCATCCTCAAAGGAATTTCCCTCATCATGAAAGCATATCCGGCTTTAACGCAAATGGAAGGGTCAGTATTATTTCAGACGCCATTACGAATGGCTTGTACGAGGAGCCGTTACCGAGTGCCGGTGTGTATCAAACATTGGATAGCGCGTTCGGTGGTAACTCAGACTCTACACCTTATAATGCTTCTTGTTCCGGACACTATGAAGAGGTGGAGCCGTTACCGCACGTCCATCACAATCATTCTATCACATCAGTAGCCCCGCCTCTGCCTCTAACTGCCCCGCCCCTCCCGCTTCCAAGGAATTGCTTAGCTAAGAATATTGAGTTTTAAGCATACACACATTTATCTATTTGATCATATTTTCAATGCGGACAATTTTTAAAGATAGTTGAGCCTAAAAAGGCTTATTGGACTTTTATACAAGCTCAGACCTAAATGATTGAAACTTTCCATACATAAAATTCAAACTGTTTTAAGATGAATCCTTTATCTGCAGACTCAACATAGCGGACACGTTTGTTGTTAAAATCGGCAGTGATTTCCTTTAACGACTATTAATTTGGCATTCAGTTTGTGGATGTCCTGCTTGGTCTTGAGATTAATAAGCCTGTGTACCGTCAACCGTCAATTCTGCCAGTATACACCTTATTATTGTCTTTCATCATACATCCTTGCACACGTCAAATCTAGTATAAGGACGTTCTAAAGCACCTAGAAAAAGATACCTTTATATGCATTTGAAGAGTCAGCGGGAAGAACAAGGGCTGTCCTAATATAGTTTATGGTAAATGACCAAGTGAACCCATAGAAGGTCCTTGAATTCAAACACCTGTAAAAAGGGATCCACCAAAGAGGATTAATAGAGATTGTTAATATGTGATTTGGACTAGATTTATGCATCAAATGCCACCAATATAATTATATTCTAATGGATTTGTGTCCGGTATTAGTAAAATATACTGAGTTCTCCTTCCAACCTAAACCGTGTGTATACATTGTTATTAACCACACAGCTGTTTCGTGAAGCGGTCTGTGGTTCGCTAGTCTGCTTCTTTAAGCCGATTATGTATTCGGTGAGGCAGCGTAACGTAGACATTAGTGACTGCTGTTCAGTTTTGTTACAATCTGTGATAGTTATCAGATAGGATATAAAGACGTTATGGTTTGCTCTTGCATATTCACACACTTTACATTGAATACTGACGTATACAATACAAAATCATTGGGTTTTCTTCACACCAGTAATTATGTCATAGGAAGTTACCGATAGCAATTCAAGTTCAAGTGTTTTAAAGTTCACGTTATAACGGATATCCTGTCGTGGGCACGAATTTTGGCTTAAGAGTAACTAAAGTAAGGACTTTAGACCACTACATACGTTCAACAATACCTTATTGGCATTACTGCCACATAACAACAATTATACATGTATTACTAGTTTTGTACGATAGAACGGACAAATACAGAGCGAATGGTTGGTATATCGTAGGCGCAGCCATTATGTCACAAATGTACCGTCGCGCTGTTCGGTTACATACTACTTTGAGGAATGCCATGAATCACAGGCGATCTTGGACGCGTTTATCGCTAGCTGTTGCCATAACGTACGATCTTTCAAACCTAGAATGAGTATACACAAGTTCATATTGAAAAATTAAGAATTATTTACCAGTATTATAAAACAATAATATGGTCGCAAACTCATGGCGATCTCTCACATGGTATGCGTACTTGTAGTGACTTCTCGTGGTGTCACTTCCTGAGCGAACGACAACTCTATTAGGGACCACATGGATTCCCTCAGAAACCAGGAAACAACCCAGTTAAGTAAGTACTACGGGCACACCTAATTCATGTTATTTGAACTATATATTATAGATAATGATACTTTAGGTTTGTATCTTTCCAATTAATAAACCTTATTTTACGTACTAGTTCCCCTTTAAGTCAGCCTCTGTGTCTAAGGCAGGAATAACAATAATTGTAGGAACATGTATTCCATATTCTTGGCACAGTATTCAATATAACTCGTTTAACATTGTATTTGTTCAGTGATACTGGGTTCGTTTTAAGTCAACAATATTTGTGTTGTAATTTGCATCTTGATTTAGATAGAGCTGTTCTATTGTTAATCGTTTAACATTCCGCAACTTACTATCTTGTTATGCTTTTATTTATCACATAATATTGTGTAGTAATATTTAGAGGTCCGAAGTTGTCAACATGTTCACAGTAGTACAAAGAGTACGGGGTGAAAGGGAAGTCTTGTACTATTATTTTGATATTTTTTAAGGCATGAAACGCCAAGGTTTGATCTCGTCTATAAAGCCAATCTCCTTTGTGCCGTACGTATCAGATGCGGGCCAAACTTGACATCCAATAACCGCTGATTAATAATTAATGTGTTCCAGTGATGTCATTAAACAAACTTCATCTTTATTTTGTGATGAAATGTTGGCATTGTATTATAATTTTGGTGATGAGTTCTATAATGTTGGAGACGAGGACTATAATTTTGGAGAGGGGTAGAATAATTCGGGTCGGGAGGGGGGACTATTATAATTTTGGGGAGGGGTAAAGGAGTTCTTTAAAGTATTACTCCTTGACTTACTGTGAAAATGTTGAACACTTTGGACGACTTCTTTTGTCATTCAGTCATTTTCCATTAAATTATGTAATAAATTTGTAATTAAAGGCAGAATGCTTAGTTTTAATGTCACCGTTATTTCGCAGTTAAAGCCGTTTGTAACATATTTCTGGCTAATGGAGCATTTGTTATTGTTAAAATTAACATTTACTTACATCTTATTGCGCACAATATCAACAATATGCTTCTGGTCATCCAAATGGCTATTAAAGCTTAATGTGTACTTTTTCCTGAATTGATTTAACTCGTGTCAAATTAATTATTGTAGAATAATGTTCAAAGAATTACGCTAGTATAAAGGGATCGGATATGCATAAATTGATATTGTAAGTAATAATATGTAAACAAATGATAATTTTAATAATAAACAAAGCTCAATAAGCCAGAAATATGTTACAAGTACGGTGGCATTCGTCTTAAAACTAAACAGCGTGCCTTTAAAGGCTGCTATTTGTGTTTACAAGTAAGCACAACTGTATTAAAATGCATTAAATGTGAAATATCGACAAGTTTATTGCATTGAAAAAGGCATTACTCAAAATTAATACTATGTATGTACTATGTTAGAATAATTAATTGTTTTAATACATTTGTTTTCGTAGATTTAGCATGTCCATACATTACGACAGGGGCATAAAGATGCAAATGTTCAGTCTGATATTAGTTTGTGTTTATATTGTATGCCTGTGCTGTGTATGGTGATAATACGCTAACAAGTCATATATTACATATTATTTCGTATTTTCTTTGGTTATAAACCGGGGGCCGGTTTAATGAGCGTTGCTTAACGCAACGATAGCGTAACGTTTGTCCTAACGATTGTGCTGCCATAGTTGTGTGTATCGATAACAGCGGCCACGATACTAAATTGATCACTGTGTCCTCAAATATTGTCATTTACGCAATCGTAGTGTAATGTCATGGCTAAGGCTGTCGCAAGTTACGTTATAACCTCTCCGTTAAACCGGCCCCTGGTCTATTCTGTCGTTATAGCATTTTACCATGTTTCTAACTCCTGCGTGTCCACGTGACAGGAAGAACGTGTTCATAGCATATTTATTTATTCATGCGTGATCTGGATGCACGTGTGATTTCATCATGGTGCGATGCCAATTCATCAGGAATCACACATCATTTGATCAAGGTACGATGTCACTGCATCTGGATTCACGCATGATTTCAGCAATATATGATACCACACGAGATTGCATCTGTATTCGCGCTTGATGTCATCAAGGTACGATATGACTTCATCTGGATTCACGCATGATTTCATCAATACATGATGCCACATGTGACTGTATCTGTATTCACGCATGAGTTTACCATGGTACGCTGTCACTACATCCTGATGTAACCAAGGTGTGAAATTGTGGCATCTGGATTCATACAATACTAATATAATAATTTAAAACCGAAAGATTTTTTGTCTAAAAACCATCCACTGATAACACATGAAGTTTAAAAAGAAACTCGACGTTTCGTCTGTAAAATACAGACTTTCAAGAGTATGAGGATAAACAGCAAAGTCACAGTTATAAAAGGTGTAGTGTAGCAAGTGGGCTTGGCTAAAACTCAAGTAAAGTTAACCAATCAATAAAACTTAAGAGATATAATAATTTGCAATGTGTCATAACATCTGCATTCACGTATGATGCCAGGAAAATAGCGGCTATATTGACGTTTGAAAATAGAATATTTGGATATAATTTTTATAGTTAATCTCTGTTTAATATCTTGAAATCTGTAGTCTTATATCAACTATCTATTGAGGGGCATACCTGAATAAACTGAGTAAACGAATACGGTCATCATGGGGGTAAAACATGAAGTATACATGTATTTGAATGAGTTGCGATAAGATCAGTTATCTGGAAACGATAATGTACAACATGAAATGATTTCAATCATGTTGCGATCAGATCAGTCATGCATGATGTAGTACCGTGATTTGAAGTGTGGAACTTATAATGTAAAATCTGAAATAGTACAGTGATTCCAATCGTGTTGAGATCAGATCAAGCGTGATTTGAATTGGGTTGGAATCTGATAAACGACGGACAGCAGACTTCCTGGTGAGAACAGTCCTGACTGGAAGTATGAGCAGGGCTTTGGGAACGCAAAAGACGAAGAACAAGAAGAAGATAAATGATGATATAATACAGTGATTTAAATGGGGAAAACAATGTAAATATAATGTAAGACAGTTTAATATTGTAATAACATCGCTGTCCAGTGCTACTGCATCTTATTTGATGATGACGTACAGTTGTATATATTATAGTTGTGCATCTATTTACTCTCGCAATGTGCTCAGATCTTGTTACTTTGTTATATTTATGATATAAATAGTATACAACAATGAATATATTGAGTTCTATTTTGTTATTCTTCTGGACAAAACATATATACATTGACAATGATATATTTATTAAACGTATGGCCATTACGACACATGGTATTCAGGAACAGTTTAAGAACAACTCGCGTATATGCCACAGGCTATTAAGTGACATGCAAATATTATGACACATGGTTTACAAAAAAAGATAAAGTTGCTTTGTTTACTGACATCACTGAAGCATTGGTTAATAATCAGCGGCTATCGGATGTCAAGGACACGGTTATGTCAATACAGCCATGGCCTCAGAAGAAGCCCACTAAAGCCACATAGGCTACTCATTGAATAACAGCAAACCTTTTTATGTGCACTTTTCCACAGACAGGATAACACTCAAGTTTTTTTTATGATAACCCATGGTTATGTGGACACATGGTCTCAGAATAAACCCGCTGGCGCAACATAGGGTACTCTTACCGAATACATAGTACATGTAGTTGCAAAGGGTATTTTATCTACACATTCCCACAGACAGTATAGCACACATCACAGAAGTTGGTGTTAAAAATATATATGTTTGTGTAACGACATCTAGAATATTGTTTAATCACTATTGGATGTCAAACATGATTACTAGTTTAAGAGCTACACTTTATTTAAACGTCTGACATAAATAAAATCTGAAGATTTAGTGTTTACTGGTCCACAATGTCTAAGGAAGTTATGTCCCATCTGTAGTGTGGGAACGTTATGCCACAGATATCATCTCGGTCAATGAACGCTTCCTACAACTGACAATACTTCAATGGCCGGATTTCAGTATATTGTCATGTAGTGCTGTGCAGTGAAAATAATGTTTGTTCAGCGAAATCTCAGGTGTGTGTTTTATGTGTTAATTATAGACAATTATAATTATGTTTAGGACGATTCATGGTGCACAGAAAGAAAACGTTCCTTAGCAACATACGAGCATTGCGTTTAATTAAGTAGTTTAAGGGTATATCATAACACAATGGATTAAATAATAAAATATGTCTTTAGGGAGTGAAACAAAATAGTCTGATCCATACAACGAGATATTATCTACAAGTCCTAGCGCAATACAACTGTGTTTTATACAAGTCTGGTTTGTACTATAGGAATCCTAGGTGTGTATGTCCTATAGCATTATACATTGTGTCGGACCTATATTCCTACGGACTTCTATTTGTATTACACCAGCACAAATAACTTGGAAAGCTGGGTTATATGATTTTTTATTATTTTTTAAATAGGCTATTTCCAGGTTTTGTCGCATTTACAAAGATGATGCATATCCACACGGTTTGGATATATAATAATATTTTATAAAACATAAACTCTAACAAATTTATATGTATATAAAATATTTAAATATGTAACTAATATTAATGATTAATAAATATATATGGGCAAAATCATGGAGGACAGAAACATTAGTAATATAAATTAATACTAAAACTATTAATATGTCATATCTATGTAACAGGAACATAAACTTGATAATACATGGTAGTGAGTAACTGTTGAGCATTTTATTTATTACTCCAGACACTTTTTAAAACATATATTTCACGGCGATATAACGCTGATATGGGTGATACCATGTTCACAATTTGTGATTTCATATTTTAGTAACGTTCCTGTCAGTGGCTGGAATGATTTTAACAAACCAATCAAATGACACGTCATTCCAATGCGTGATATTTTTTACAGTGACTAATTATTATATTATTTTCCCGGTTAGAGTTCTGGCTGGCGTAATAATTAGTTTTAGGAAGTACCGTACGCAAAAGAAAAACTTACCTTCAGGCTTCACATGAATAATTTACTGTACAGTATAATTACATCATCCCAAGTTACTCAAAGATGATCAAACTACGCCATTACCACTTGGTTCAGGCCAGCTAATCAACATTGATGTAAATGAATTTCGTGCGTGGCTTGAGTTACACCGACGGTAGCCGTGTATGCAATAAGTGTTCACGGAAACAAGACTATTGAATCCAATATAAATCGTTATCATTGGATGTGGAGAACACAGCATCCATCTCAAAGATTCATCAACATAGCCCAGACTGAATGTGGCGAAGTTTGGTCATTCTGGCGTAATAACAAGGGATGACGTAATGCGTTTGTCCTCTTGTTACGTCATCCTAATTATTATTATTATTACCGTATTAAATATGGCACTTGGTTTCTAGGACTACAAATGTACATGAATGCCGTCATCTATATGGTTTGTTTAGAAACTATTTTATTCCATATCTATTACATTTTGTAAATAGTATGAACTATTATGGGTTACCTAGTTCTAGCGACTGAGCATCTCAAGTAAAGTAGTTATTTAGATTTTTTTTATATATACGTTTGCTGTCAGATCCATATCTGTTCCATAAAATAAACAGTACAATTATAGCCGATTGTTTATCAGAAAAGATATCAGATAGTTATACTTATCAGTAATTATGTTCATTTCTAGACTATATTTATAGTGTATAAAGGTATATATATAGGCCCTATTCCAATTAAAATTGTCATTGCATATATTTAGGTGGTAGTCGGAAATCTGGAATATCCAGCAGATTCGCGAAGTAATTTAAATAATAAAAGCATTGAATTTTACCCAAAGACATCTTCGCTAGCCAAGGAACTTTCCATCTATTAATAGACTCCATTTACCCTTGGCACAGTTACGTCGCATTTCCACTTTCAATCACAGCGCCCTCTTTTGAAAATAAATTTGAAATAACGTTTACGTCCCTTGGATGATTTCATAATGACCAATCACATTACGTTTTACATTCGACATGATTTTACTCTTAAGTTGACAGAGAGAGAGAGAGAGAGAGAGAGAGAAAGAGAGAGAAAATTGGTCAATTAACTGCGTGTGATGGGTGCGTTGTTGTGTAGACATCCCAGAATCATACAGCATGGTTTTCAAGAGATACACGTTGATATCTGAAACAAACCGGATTTTTAAATTTTGTGTTCTGTTGTCTTTCTCACAAAACCGTCACGGTTGCAAACGTCATTTCACGGAGGCCGCCATTTTTACTTTTATTAAGTGACAAGCTATGCGATTCGAGCATGCAAATCGGCATGCATCCAATTAAAATAGATCACTTCCGCTACTGGAATTTCGTCTAACTGTGCCAAGGTGTAAACCAGAGTTTATTAATAGACGGAATAGTACACCTTGGCTAGTGGAGATCATTTCTGAGCTAATCGGGTGTTTATATGAGAACCCGTTTTCTAAAAAAAAATCACCGCCTAAATTTAGCAGGTACCCCATCTGTTCACAATCAACCTTAAATGTTTGGTAAAGTAATCATATTTTTTTCAACAAACGCGTATGTGCGTTCCTCGCAACTTTCGAAGTGTCGAAGTACACCTCGCAACTTCCTGTGTACGATTGTCCACAGTGTTATCTATATAAATGAAAATGAGAATATTTCTCTTTAAACTGCACGTCATCCGACAACCTGCCAGAGCTGTTACAGTGGTCCTATCGTGATGTATCGTTTATTCGTGGTGCTCGTAATCTTTGCGGTTTTCAGTCAAGCCGTTCACAGCCAGAGAATTATTCGTAAGTTGTTCCACTGAATACATTCGTCCACTTCTCTGTCTCTTCCCCACTTTCTCTCTCTCTCTCTCTCTCTCTCGCTCTATATCTCTCCATCTCTGTCTGTCTGTCTGTCTGTCTGTGTGTGTGTGTGTGTGTGTGTGTGTGTGTGTCTCTCTCTCTCTCTCTCTCTCTCTCTCTCTCTCTCTCTCTCTCT
>JAUTCZ010094116.1:0-15689 GCA_032273805.1 Melanodrymia brightae
GAAAAGCGGTCTATTTCACGGGAACGGACTGATACGTCGGTCCGTGGATTAGACAAGGATGGGTCACGCAAGAGATCTTATGACGAGTCGTCGAGGTCAGAAGACTCTGACAGACGGTCACCATTGAAAGCCGTTCGACCGTCGGGAAAGACCAAATCGAAATCTAGTGCGAGTGCACAGAGGGATTCGATTGGAAAGGGACGATCTACGAATGACCCTACATTTGCGCCGTCTTCTTCGTCGCAATTGATCGGTACTCAGAGCGGGGTTCGTCGTCCGCTGTACGAGCCGGGTAACACGGATCGTCGTCCACCGTACGAGGATAGTACCACGGGTCGTCGTACCCCGCACGAGGATAGTACCACGGGTCGTCGTACCCCGTGCGTGGAAGGTGACAGAAGTCACCGTGCCTCGTATGAGCATTATGACATGGGTCGTCGTCCCCCGTCGGGAGACCGCGAGATGGAGCGTAGTCGATCATTAGACGACTATACTAGGGGCCGTGATCCCCCGGATAATGATATCCATGTAGCGGTGTCCAACGACGGTGAAAACCGTATGGCGGCAGTCGGTCGTCGATCGCCTGTACGCAATATGGGGAATCGGGTTACAACGGACGGGAGAGATCGATCGCCATCGCCCGAGGCACTCAGGAATTTAGGCGAATGTATGGAGTACGTTTTTACGGAATGGCCTCAGATTGTTCGCCCTCCCGCACCGTCACCATCGAAGGTACCGCGTTCGATTGTTTCGGGTCGAACACCGGATCCGGACTTGACTAGATCGTTTCCACAGGGGAGCGTTATAAAGAACTGTGGAGCACAGTTAGACGAACTGTTTGCCAAAGTTTCGATTAAGGGTCCGGTCATGGCCTGTCCCACGTGGAGATCGTCCACTTATCCGGTTTTTGACAAATCGTTTGCTGATAATTCACCGATTGTAGATAAGGACATTGATCTGTTATCAAAGACCGTTCCGGTGGCTAAGTTGACCGATAAGACATTATCGTTATTGGATTCGGCAGTGAGGCGGTCTCTCAACGCGATATCGTACGCGGACGTGTTTATCGGGGTAGTGGCGGAGAAGGTTGTAGATGAAGATATGTTTTCATTACTGGTGCAAGTCGGAACAATCTTGGAAAAACTAACTTGCGTGGCGTCGTTTGTTTCGTCATCTTTATTATTTGCGAGACGATCGGCTTATTTGGAAGCCTCTTCTTTGGACGTGCGTAGTAAAGAGAGTTTATTATCGCAACCGTGGGTGGCGGAGTCACTATTTAATGACAAGTTGGAATCAGTTTTTAAGAGATTCCGGGATGAAGCTAGCCTTTTGCCCCCAAGAGCTCCACAGCCGACTTCGTCCGTACATTACGTGTACAAAGATCGCAAGGGACGCGGTAGTCGGGGTCGTGGTAATTTCACCAAGACATCGAATTATTCCCGGGGAAACCGGAGTTCTTCGCGAGGGAATACGCGGGGCGCGTTTCGTACCAACTGGAGTGGACGCGGGGGAGGCTACACACGTGCAAACGCGCAACGTGGCTTCAGGAAGAAGTGACAATATTTGTATAGTTCACAACTCTATTTGCCCAGACGACCTTGGACCGCCCCTCGACTTTCCGATAACGTCAGAAACAGACTTGACAGTTCCGATTTTGCCGCTACCAAGGGAGAATTTTCCCGTGGGTGGTCGCCTGCAACAGTTTTCTCAAAACTGGCACGACCTATTACAGGACGTAGTTGTTTCGGAGTGGCTACATTGCGGTTACCGCCTAGAGATACAGCGACGTCCTCCGTTGATATTGGATCCTCCAGATCAGGTCTACTCGGAGTCGCACGTGGGAATTATCATGGAAAACGTGCGGAAATTGATCGAGAAACGAGCCATTCGCCGCGTTTATCGCGATCAGTTAACTCCAGGATTTTATTCCAAGATCTTTCTCATACCCAAGAAAGATTGCACAGAGATGCGGATGATACACAATCTAGCGGTATTCAACGAGTATTACTTGGCGCCACCTCAGAGCTTCAAGATGTTAACTCTGAGGGAGCTGAGAGCGTCTGTACAACCGATGGATTGGCTAGCATCGTTGGACTTGAAGGACGCATACCTTCACGTCCCGATTCATCGAGATCACTGGAAGTATCTCCGATTCGTGTTCAGAGGACTCCATTTCGAGTGGATGGTTCTCCCATTCGGGATTTCGGTGGCGCCTTGGCTTTTTACGAGGATAACCAAGCCACTGACACCTTTTCTACACCGAAGGGGTGTTCATTTTTACCCGTATCTAGATGATTGCCTGATACGTCATTCGGATCGGGAGACGCTGGTGCGTCAGATATCGTTTGTCCAGAAGATACTGGAGATTTTGGGTTGGATTATCAATTTGGAGAAATCCAAATTGAACCCGACCAGATCTTTACAGTTCATCGGTGGAATGTTTCGGACAGACCAGGCTCTGGTCTCGGTTCCAATGGATCGTTGGGTGAAGATTCAGAAGCAGATTCCTCTGTTCAGAGAATATCCCCAGACAGTGTTAAGATGGCAGAGTCTCCTGGGGTTGATATCATCCGCTCAGGAGTTGACGCCAAGAGGGAGACTAGCTCTTCGGCCGTTGCAAATGTATCTGAAGCCATGGATAACGTGGGAGCAGCCTCCGTACATGGTTCATGTTCCAGAACAGTTGTTGGAATCTCTTCAGTGGTGGACACACCCATCGAACGTCTTGTCCGGGGTCTCTATGAGGCCCTTCCTTCCAACTCACCACTTGTTTGTGGACGCGTCGAGAGTAGGGTGGGGGGCTCATATGGGTGACAGAGCACTGGCAGGGCAGTGGTCGGTAGACGAAAGACGCTTCCACATCAACTGTCTGGAGCTGTTGGCAGTGATACGGGCGATAACCAAACTGCGGATACATTTAGTGCAGGCTTACTTGATGGTGGCTACAGACAACATGACTGTAGCAGCTCACATCAACTCTCTGGGAGGGTCTCATTCGAGGAATCTTCTTCAACTATCGGTCGAGCTATTCCATTTAGTAGATGCAATCCCTCTACAGATTCGGGCCAGACACATACCAGGCGTGATGAACAACTTAGCAGACGACCTGTCATGGTTGTCGCTTCCTGTTTCAACAGAATGGATGTTACACAAGGGAGTTTTCGAGATGGTTTGTCAAAGATGGGGAAAACCAAACATAGACTTGTTTGCAACTCACCTAAACCATCAACTTCCACTGTATGTGTCCCCCGTTCCAGACAGTGCAGCTTTCGCGGTGGACGCCCTGTCCATAAGGTGGGAAGGTTTTGACGGATACGCCTTCCCTACTCCTCCTCTGATAGCCAGAGTACTTCAGAAATATCGGGAATCCAGTTGCAATCTATTGCTCATAGCCCCGTGGTGGCCGTCAAGAAACTGGTTTCTGGATTTGGTTCGCATGGCAGAGGACAACCCGTATCCTCTTCCAAGAAGACAAGATCTGTTGTCTCATCCATTCACCAAAGGACTTCATCCAAATCCAGAGATATTCCGCCTTCACGCGTGGAGGTTATTACATCCATCATGAAGTCTAAGGGTTATTCGATGAGATCTTCAGAAGCCATGCTGAATACGCATAGATCATCGACCAGATCACTTTATGAGGTGAAATGGCAGTCTTTTTCCACATGGTGTGGGTTAAAAAAGATTGTAGCAAAGAACATCACTTTACCTCAGATAGCAGATTTTCTGTTGTACTTACGGGACTCAAGAAAATTGAAAGGAGCAACCATTGCTGGTTATCTTTCAGTGATAGCAACGATTCGGAACCCTTCTACTTCGACGAAACTTTCATCAGTGCCTGAATTATCCGCTATTATTAGAGGATTTAAACAGGAAGATCAGGTTATGAGGTTTCGTCCGCCAGCTTGGAATTTAAACATAATTTTGCAAGCTCTCACTGTTGCACCGTTTGAACCTCTTGAATTAGCGAATTTAAGAGTACTTACTTGGAAGACAGCGTTTCTACTTGGATTTGCAACAGCAGCCAGGGTATCCGAGATCCATGCCTTGGATATCCAGGAGGTGAAATTTGAAGGGTCCCCACCTCGTTGGGTTCACTTGGGTTTGCTGTGGGATTTTGTAGCCAAGAATCAAAAGCCAGGCCAACCGTCTAGGACGTACACCATAAGGGCGTTGTCGTCTATATTGGGTCCGGAGGATGTAGAAGATCGGACACTATGTCCGGTTAGGGCGCTTTGTTGTTACATTGAGCGAGTCAAGACGTTTCGAGGTCAGAGACGCCGACTGTTCCTGTCATGTAATACATCTTGTAAGAAAGATATCACCAGGAATACCATTGCTATTTGGCTCAGATCGTTGATTCTCAAGGTTTATGAGTTGGCTAAACTCCCCCCACCGAAGGCCAATAACCCGCATGAATTGAGAGCATTAGCAGCAACTATGAGTTTACATGCTAATGTGGCTTTATCGGACATTATGCGAGGCTGTTTTTGGCAATCCAATACAGTGTTTGCCAGTCATTACCTCAGAGACATTTCTACAGAGGATGTCAAAGGAGTGTTTGAGTTTGGACCTTTGGTAGCGGCACAATCGACTATTATTGCCCCCACCGGACGGAAACATTTACGACATTGAGGCCGGATGTGTGACGTTTTTTTGTTTTTTGTAACGACGTACAGATGGACGTCGGTGTAAATATTGTGTTATTCACTGGAACTATGGTTGAATTCTTATTAGATATTCACTGGATTATGTGGGGTTAATGAAGAAGAGGACATTCTTCATTCATTGGTTAATTTACAGAACTACAAATTCGAAGAGGAATTCTTCATTCATCGTTAAATTACAGAACTACAAGTCGACACCTACTGCGTGTTAATGTGTTCTTGTCAGTATCCGTGTTCCGGTCCTCCTTGCTATATCCGCTATGATGACACGTCATGTCCGTTCCAGTTACTCATGCCAATGTGAGTACATTGAATAACACATTCAATAGTTAGTATTAACTATTTGTACATGTTAGCAGTGACTCATGTACAGATTGGTAATGATCCTAATATAATTGGGATACATTAAAGCGAGATGGCTATCTGTGGTTCTAGCCGTTGATCTCCGGTAAACTGCGATGTACGTTTCGACTCTCACGAGAGTTGGGGTTACATTTGGATACAGCCGGAGAAATAGTTTAAAATCCTTAACTATTGCTCAGGGGAGCTAACCTAATTAACCATGTGTTACGAGGAATTAGGTACGATATGAACGGACAGGACCGGCAAGATATCATATCGAGGTTGTGTGGATATCAACGTATCATGATGTCACGCAGTTACAATGATGGATGATCATAGTCGTACAGTGTACAGACGTGGCGTCCTTGTAACCATAGAACCATTGTCACCATACTGAACCTACCTTGGGATTCAGTACTCAGTTCAGAGTGAAGTGGTATGGATTAGTCAGTCTAAGGCTCTGATACTGTTACGTTGCTACGTGGGTCTGATGCATGGTAACCCTCCTCCCTGGTGCCGTCTGATTCTATGCATTGATGCACCAGGTTGAGAGGAGGAAAAGAAAATTAATTAATTTGAATATTAATTCTTTTCTGAGGATACTCAACCTGGTGCAGAAGTAACCCACCCAGCCGACCCCGACCAAGCGTCAGACTTGAAGTCTAATGGCGGAAAAGAGACAGGGGATTAGTGCATGCGTAGCACGTGCGGATTGTGGTGTCTACAGTATGGGGCCTCAGTCTGACGGGAGATTTTGGAAGTATTGACAGGATAAGGGAAATATGCATTGATGCACCAGGTTGAGTCTTGTCAGAAAAGAATTAATATTCAAATTAATTAATTAATTATTGAATGTTGACTAATAAAATCAAACAAGTCGCAAATGTCTTAATGTGAAGGAAAATATTTGTGCAGCAAAAATCAATGCCAAACTTGCGAAATGAATCTTTGGGTTGCGTAATAAATTTCCCGCGAAATAATTGCCATCTTGCTCTCAGTGAATATAATTCAGCTTTTAATTTCGACCCCTGGTAGATCCAGTGAGATAAGTCCACTCAACATAACATACCATAAAGCATATGTTACTTCTTCTATCATTAAGTTGTAGTTGGTGTACATAAAACATAATTTTCCACATCACATTATCCTCATTGAATAGATTAAACTTGTGCGTGCTGATACCTTTAGCCTGATGTAGAGTATTTTATCTGTGATTGCCTCCTTCATGAATTCACAAGCAGTCTGCGACCACTTCTGTGGATCTCCTGATCCGGCAGAGATAACATCTGCTAGATGGCATGTAAGAGCTTTACATGGATGACGACGCTCAACGTTACCAAGCACACGCAATTCGGAATCTGAGACAGTTTCCAAATATCCATAGTCGACAAAGTACACCTTCAAAAGAATGCAAATTATTTACTACTATTAATATGTACAATGTACCATGCTAAGTAGGCTAAAAGGAAAATTGTCACAAAAAAACAACTGTTTATTCAAAACATAATTGTTTACTGTAGTGCATTTTGTTGTTGAAGTGCGTTTCCTCTGTGACTAATTGTTGATATAACACCGTGTGTTTGACACCCAATAACGCTTGTTAATAATTAATGTGTTCTAGTGGCATCATTAAAAAAACCAACTTCATCTTTACTCGTCAAAAGTGTGAAATAATCTGTTAACACTTATTACATGATTATAATTTATAAATAAAACATGGTATGCTGCTAACTTTGTTTGGAATTTATTTGGCATATTTTATATAAAAATTATATAAAATTTATAACATTTTAAGCGTTTTACGTTTGGTAGAATATTGGTCATTTTATGTTCTCATGTAAAGAATTTTGAAATACAAAGAAATTTATTTTTTCTCAATTGTTATTTTTGTCACCATACCAAGCCAAATCAATTTTGCTTAAAGCATCATATTAACATAATTATAACAGGAGCCTATTAATTCTATATATTAAAACAATGTATTACCTTATACATGCTATCTTGTAGAATGTCAATGACTCTCGATCGGTACCACTGATTGTCTTTGGAATATTTCACTACACAAAAGTCATCCTTTTTCCATTGTTGCAGTCCAGGTTCAGAGTTATCAAACTGGGACTGCAGCCGCTCCATCATCCTGAAAGGTAAAATACTTTTATAAAGTATAAATATTAACTTAAAAGTTACAAAGAATGTATTTCCCCACGATTCTGGTCAAGAAGGTTTTCAAATCTGTCGGGTCGTGATCATTACTAAAGACATTAGTAGTGTTCCAATAATAATAATCAATTGATTATAATCGATGATTTGTCATTTGCCTTTTCAATTAATGTCACTCATGAAATCCCATCTTTTTAAAACAAATTATAATAAATTATTTTATTTGTTTTTTCAAAACAATTTTGGCACCATACAATAAACGAAAATTTAGCATAATAAATAAATGTAAGCCAGTTTAGTCCTTAAATTATTTATGATCATCAAACATGAAAGTACCATCGATTTCCATCCCTATTAGATATGATCTCCAGGACAAACTGGTTTAAAGTTTTGCTGTTGTTAATTAAAGGAAAGGAGCATCCATGGTTTTAAGTTTAACAGATATTTTAATAAATGACATACTCGCTTAGTTTGTCAGCTCCATGGCATAGCTGGACACAGAAATGAGCTGGAGATTCAAACACGGTGACAATAATTTCTACGTGAATGTCTGAAGATTTTGAGGTTTTGGTTTTCTTCGTCTCGTTATCATTAGTATCATGCTCCACTGTTTTTTTCTCTCCACCGCCAGTGTCACCCTCTGACGACACCGAATGTTCAGATTTAGTCGTCACACTCGACACATTTTCCTTTTTTGGGGAAAGATTCTCAGACTTCTTTTTTGTCTTCTTACAACTTTTCACACTAGAGTCATATTCACCCGCACTATCACAGATTTGTTTTGTACTAGAAACTGTAGAGTTGATTTCGTTTGAGTCAGTCAATGGCATTGGTAGAAGTTGGTCCTTATCAACTGTGTGTGTTGAGAGGTCACTCTTTGATGGAGATCCCGTGGTGCTATCTGCTTCCATGGTGGCAGGCTGCAAAGATGCTGACACACTGGAGTCTCCAAAATCACAAGCACGTTTTACACTGTCAATGTCATAATCTAAACTGGAAGTGACTGCTCGAGTTGTGGCTGGGTTCTGCTTGTTTGGTGAAAGGCTAATTCGCCGGATTGGAAACAGAGATTCAATGGTTGGTGCATCATCGTCACTGATGACCTGCAAAAACAACGTCTACTTTGAAATGATGTAGATAACAGAAATAGAACACAAGGAATTGTAAAATATGGTGGCTTGATATCAGTGGTTTGTTCTACTTGAGCTAGTAATTGACTACGTCTTTAGTACCCAATGGCAAGCGAAAAAGAAATCAGATGTAATTATTAAAAGTTGAATTACCACCATATGAGAACTTCAAAAAATAAACTGATTCCTTTATTAATGAATACTATAATTATACTATTACTAACAATAGTTACCATGCTACATCATTGGGTAAATTCCTAAAATGATGTTATTATCAAAATATTACTGGTGCCGTCATTTTGTCAACCACATTGCCATTTTTCATTGCTTAGCTAATTAATAAATCAGCATGTGCAATCAAGTTTATATAATTATATATATTTATACACCATAATTAATTTGTAACACATATTTTCAACTGCAAAGGTTACTAATTAAATATTTTTTGGATGCTTTTATATGTTGGTGGGGACGAGCGTTTTCAATGAAGATAATTATTTGAAAATTATGGGATATTTTCAACTGTTGACACAACTATTCATGGCCTTCATAAACGTGCATGTTTCCGAGTCGTATTTGTATTTTACATTAGTAAAAACTGTTAAAATTACAAGATGAAAGTACAAACACCATAGGACAACACCATCCTTACGTTCAATAGCGCGAGCGCTCTGAAACTATGTGACTGGTACTGATCGTGTACTATCATATCACATTCATTTATATTAGATGCAAACATTGGTGTCAAAACGTTTTGTCTCGGTAGCAGAACGCTCGCCCTATTGAACGTAAGGCAGCTGTTGGGATGGGACATGTTGGTAATGGTTTAACAAGGAGCAAACCTGGTCAGCTTTCTGAAACAATCTAAGATGTGAGAGCTGCTGCTTCTCGAACATCGGCATCTTTTCTGGAGATATGGCACGTGACCTGACAAAAGTTTCAAATTATTAAATCCCTATACGGAATGACTGTTATTTCTTTTAGATTCATCGAGGTATGAACAAAAAAACCATACGCAAACGTTCACACAAAAGTTTGCAGATGTTTTTTTCGTTCATACCTCCATGAATTTAAAAGAAATAAGAGTCAATCCCTATAATTAAATTTGAAACATATTTATTAGTCATAACAAACAAGATCGTATTTTATTTTTAATTATTTGTTTCGTTCTTCCAAAATAATGCTCAATAATACAAAGTAACACATCTAAAATAAAATGACGTCATCGGATGTTCTGACATTGTAACATTAACGCAGTCAACAGGAAGAGATCAACATTATTGGAATGTGGAATAGTTCCCAAACGATGTTATTTTTTTACGTTCATCGAGAAATGAACAAAATGCGTTGACAAGGGCTGGACCAATCAGATGCATCTAAACTGTAATGATTACAATAGAAATTTAATTATTTAACATTGCTTGAGTTTTCACTTGTACAGAAAAATAATCTGTAACGAAACACTTTTTTAAAACGTTTTTTTGGCATATAAAATGGAATTCAGTTATAAATAAATGTTTGGAATAACATAATTTTCTGAAATACGTAATCCAATTATTGCATATCTGGTTTTATTTCACCATAAATTTATGCGGATACAAAAAACCAGTACAGATACACAAGTCCTTCCAAGATTGAGAGACCATCTCTGAATGAGACAGTAAACAAGAAAGTTGCCTTGCAAGAAATCACATAACGTAGGTTGTATGTAGTCATTAAAATAATAAAACATAAAATAAATTTTAGGAATGTTTTATTTAAAAAAAAAAACTAATTCTGCGTATAGTTTGTTTGCACTCATTTTCATGGTGGATAATTTAAGAATCATTCGTATTTACCAGGTTTTTGTTAACATTATACGAACAGGAAAAATATTGTTACAAGAACAAAGTTAGAAAATGCATTTGTTGAATTAGAATGGGGATAAATGTGTTGTATTTGACAAATTGCCTATGTTAGTGCTGGTTTTAGTCGTAAATATAAGTTTTTCTGTCTTTGTTCCATGTCACCAGTAAAACACAATTAGTGTCCGTAAACCAGTATTAATTTCGGCAATTTGACAAATACAAGATTATCACCTAAATAACACCTGTCTTGTTGCAAATCAATTGTAATAAACGTAATGGACAGCGAATTTGAGTTTTGCAACTTATGTCAAAATCTTTGAGCATACTTTGTAGTTTATATGCAATATTAACCCTTTCAATTACAATTTTGTGCAATAATTTTCTATTTTCATGATGTAAGTACTACATTAACATGGGAGTACTGAAAACGTATTTTAGAATACAAACCATTCCCCTGTATCTTTAGCATTGCCACTGTTAACAAGACCAAAGTTGAAGCTTAAATGATTAACAGTCATATCTGTTGGATCAACTTCATAAAGAACAACGGACAACTTGTCATCATGGATACCTGTCAAGCACACACAAAAATAAAAATATAAACTTGAGCAACAACACGACCAAGTGACCTGACTTGCCTCAACTGTAATCAGATTTAAGAACTTTTCAAGCACAAGATTCTTAATTTTCCATTACTTATTCCATCTAGAAATGTAATTGAAATTACATACTAGCCATTCCTTAAAATTACTGCTAAATGCCACATTTATCTCTTGATGACCACTGGTGCACCATTGGACTGCTGGGAGTCCAGAACTCCAAATATAAATAATAAAAACTGGTTAACCAGAAGATGAAAGTAAAAATAGAAACAAGTGTGAACATTGAATCACATTTACGTTGGTAGATGATTACATACTTCATCATACGAGGTAATTTGCATTCAAAATCTTAATCCGACACTTAAAAATATTAAGTATATAATAATTTGAAGTACAGTGAAACCCCTCTAAACCGGACCCTCAGTAAACTGAAATTCCCTCTAAACCGAACATATTTCGATGTCCCAAACAGCCTTATGTGCTGTATTCAGTAAACCGAACATTTTACTCGGTCCCAAGTGTGTTCGGTTTAGAGGGGTTTCACTGTATCATATTTGTTTTATATTTTATGCAAAATGTCGGCTTTAAAAAAAAAAAAATGTCTTATACTAATGCCGTTCTCACTGGCAAAAAAGTGACCTAGGCTGCCATGGTACATGATGTACACACATGGAAATGACAGTCAGTTGGCTCCAAAACCGAGAAACACATGTTTTTGGGTGATTGCTATACTTTAGTTTAAAAAGAGCACCAGAAACATGTTTTCAAAAACAAATGAAACATATGTAAATTGTTTGTTTATACATGTAATTATTTTAAAATGTACATAAATTGGAATATTCATTGGGTACTATTTTGGTAAGTGTATTCACAGGGTGTGAAACATCAAAATGCTTTCAAGTACATGTATATCATGGTCTGATTAAAAATACTGTGGAAAATGTTTTGTTCTTAAACATATATAAATTAAAATTGATTTGAGTAATAAAAAGGATATTAAACTAGATTTTATTTTGTATAAAGTTTATATCCCCTTAAAATATTTTTCTTTTCGCTCACTAAAGATTTGGAAAATGAAAATGGTTTCACTCGAGACATAAACTTGATATTAAATGGAATCTTGTTTAATATATAAATCTCACTAACCTACAATCCAGGTTTAAATTTGTCAGTTTATCTTTCAATTCTTCTTTTGTCATTTTATTAATTTCACCATTTAACCGAGAAAGCTTCTTGAAAACTGGATCTGAAAAGTCACCGTCATCTCTTCTTGCTTTTGGTTTCAACTTAGATGCAGATACACTAGAATTATTTGCATCCTAAAAAAGAACAAGTTATATTATAATAGAAAATAAATTATACATGTATTAGAAAATTAGTGAAAAATATAATTGCTTGGTTTAATGCATGTGCGTTTTATTATTTATTACTATATTACTTATGCCAC
Organism: Melanodrymia brightae; assembly: GCA_032273805.1. NCBI lineage: Eukaryota > Metazoa > Mollusca > Gastropoda > Neomphalida > Peltospiridae > Melanodrymia > Melanodrymia brightae. Next base: position 12,196 of record JAUTCZ010094116.1, read on the forward strand.
AGGATTTTATTCAGTAGATGAATATTACTAAAAATAGTTAGGGAGGAGGGGTGTATTAAGGGGTCATCTCAAATGCTGACGCATGACTTTCATTGGAGAATCATAGCCCCCACTGTGGGGTGGTGCATCATGTGAGCGCCGCCCCTCCCTCCAACTCTTGTTCGATACATCCACAAACAAGTGCTGCAATTGGAGGTAGAGCATCATAAATACTCCCGACAAGATGTTGGACCGCAGATTGTCTGGACATGAAGTCTCTGGCATCCATGAGCTCAGAAATAGTTTGCCTGGTATGTGAATCTGACGTCAGACTTGCGTTCCGGAACATCTTGCTAGATCGATATGTGGCCAATGTGCTCACATAGCTACGATTTTCTAATATAGACTTAAATCTGGCCTTAAACAACCAACATAAAAAAACAGTTTCAGGAAAATCTATCCGACTACGTCTGACCATATACATTTATAGTGTTAGCATCAATCATGAATTTGCACTTCATGTGGACCCAAATAACTAAAGGGAAGTTAGAAGATCCCCAATTTCACATGCTGAAAATAATGTGAATACATTCCATAATCCCTATATATTTTGCTATTCAAAAGAGAATATTTAATTTATAAAACTTGTCTTTCAGTACGTTTTTCTGTTGTGAAAAATAGAGGAATGTCAGTTAGTAGTTACAGGAAGTGTTTTTTTTTTTTTAATTACCAGATAGCAGGTGTAACCCATCAGTATAATATTTAGGAAAACCCACAGACACTGACTACTGTACAATTTATGTTCATTTAATTTTTTTTTGAAATTCACGATTTATGTAATTACAGTAATAGTGTAGTGAGAGTTGTTTATAATACATTCTGTTGTTCAAGTCATCAACAAAAACTTTCCGGAAATTTGAATTGAAGTTTGACAGTGACAGCTCCAAATCATGCTGGTATCGTTTTGCGCCTGAAAGATCGTCATTTCCGTATTAGGCAGTTGTCACTTATTAAGTTATTTTGTACGAAAAGACAACGTGCACGAAAAGTGGTACCTCCGACCATACCTCTGGATTTGTAGGTGGTGGATCGTCGTTATTTGGCGACAACATTTTCAATATATGTGATAAAAATATTCCCAATATGAAATATTATTTCACCCTCACAATATTCGGTACCGATGGAACCTGGGTTTAGGCAAATTTATGTTTTTAACGGTTGTTGTTCCCCTCAAAATGAGGAGTTATTCGCCCTTGTTTTACAAGTGGATCTCACACAATACAACAATTTCCTCAGGAGTGTTATATAAGATAAGTAAACACATCGCCTTAAATTAACGTATATACATGTATTAATGTATATAGATTCGTCTATACATAGAATGTAGAAATTTGATATAAACAATATCACACTGAACATGTAACTAAGGAATAATTTAACATAATGCCTAGTGATACTAAATGTTAGTGCTCAAAGCTAGGAGGTGAGGCTGACAACAGAATAAGAAGAATGGCGCAGACCATGTTTGTTATCAATTCATTGTTTTTCTATGGTTTATTTGCTTTAATTCTGAGGTATTACTTTTTCACTGTCAGTCGTTGTATTGTATTTAAACCAATACTAAGCCAGGTTCTCGCAAAAGTACTTGTGGTTTTAAATTTACTCGCGGATCTAAAACATTTCAATCCACGACTGGTCCATCAAAGGCCGTGGGATGTGCTATCCTGTCTGTGGGAAAGTGCACATAAAATATCCCTTGCTGTCATTCGAAGAAGAATAGCCTATGTGGCAGCATAGGGTTTCCTTTGTGACCAAGCATCAATATAACTGCGTTTGACATTCAATAACCGTTGATTAGGCCCTAATCATCAATCATTCAATGTGTTCCAGTGATGTAAATAAAATTAAACATTGCTAATAAATAAGGTTATTTTCTGCAATATAAGATAATTTATGTGATAATATGGAGCTAAGTAAATATATTAACACATAATGTATTCAGATTTTGATTGTAGACAACCAGAAATAGTAACATGATAGTACTTGGCATACTGTAACTGTTATGGCCTCTGTTAGGGACATACTTGTCAGTCAATTAAGTGGACAAGAACTTCTAATTTTTATTCACAACTTTAGCAATAATTATCATAACATAACTTGCAGATTATTGTGATACAACATGTGAGTTTTAACATTATAGTAATAAGTTTATGAGCAGGTTAACATACAGGTTAACATGTTGTACATTCCAATCTGATTAAAATCAGATCCATAATCCCCTACCTATTGTCTGCTGTCTGTGGATCTGAGGAAACGATCATTGTAAGTGTAATTTTATATGAAATGTAAGTCGTTATACATGTATATGTAAACTAGTGAAATGTAAATATGATATTAATTATTTATCTGCAATTATTTACATAGTGCCCATCATGATTTGTGTTAGGTTTTTAAAAAGAACTAGGTGTACATGTTCTACAGTTTGTAATAATTACTTTCTTTTCAACTTTACAGGTTTACACATTCTACAGTGTCGTATTGTTATTTTGGCAATATAGAAAATCAGAACTATTTTTGGAACCAGACATGTGCAACAAACGAGACACATTTGACAAATGTCCAGTCATCAAAATCTGGTCCACCACAGAACATGAGCCACGTGACAAGTTCATCAACCGTGACTCACTGCCTTGTTTTCAAATATTTTGTGACGAAAGATTTAAAAGACAACACAAATGTACTGACAATTGATACGAGTGTGTATGCTAATTTCTCCTGTGATTATAGTCGCCTGTGCAATGGAAAAGAAACGGAGAGGATAAATAATGTAAGTTTGTTTCAGTTAATTGAGTTTGTCAAGGCTCGAGCATTGTTCACTTGGTTTAAGCACTATTTATTATCCAAAAAAAAAGTGGCCATTTGTCTATATAAATGCGTCTCCACAAATACTAGTGTATAAATGAAATTGAAAGAAATGTTTCATTGAAGTAAAACACAACAAAGAATTTTCCTTAAATAATATTACCATTGGTCTAGATATAAATGCGTCTCCACAAATACAAGTACAGAAATTATATTGAAAGACATGTTTCATTGAAGTAATACATAAATAATTTTCCTTAAATAATATACGAGTAAACATACACAGAAATCACACCTAAATGCATATACGAACCTAACTGAAACAATTAATATTAATGGATTTCGCACACATGTTTTACGGTAAGCGAAAATGCAATGTAATCGTATGTTTCAGATCACCTATAATGGCTTTAGAGGGGATGTTTTCTGCTGTAATAAAGATAATTGTAACTCTCGACACACATCAATGCAGGACCTTCCTCCATACCAGCAGTTGTGTTACTCTGGCTCTAATATATCAACAGTTCCCACAGGTAAAAGTTTGTTTTATTTAACGACGCCACTAGAAACACATTGATTATAAATCAGAGGTTATTGGACGTCAGACGCATGGTTATATTGACACATGGTCACAGAGGAAACCCGCTGTCGCC
>JAUTCZ010094227.1:0-15683 GCA_032273805.1 Melanodrymia brightae
TTCCGTTTTCGCCTGTGTTCATTTTGCTTTGCGAGGATGAAGGGCCGTTTAAACTGAACCGTTTTTGCGGACAATGGAGATTCCGTTTTGACGCGGTTCCGTTTCGGACCGTTGCGTTGGCGTTTTTTAATTCATTCATTAACGGTTAAATGAGGCAAACATTTATGGATAAAGCCAATAAATATTCGTTGTGGGAGCTTTAAAACAAGAACTCTGCTTGTTTATAAACATTTTATTTATGGATGACTATCTTTTCTACCGCTACCTTTGATAAGGGAGGAATAAAATTATTTGGTAAAAAAAAAAACCGAGCCAACTGACCCTAACTTTTTGTGGCATGTTACCCTAAACACACCTATTTTTTTTTTAGGCCTAATCAATAACATAAAAATATAATTACGTAAGTGCTATTCTCTATACTGCTATCCATGCTTATGAATTCGAGAATTCCTATAACATGGACACTCTTTCGTCAGATCACATTACACATGTAACGTATAAATGTTGTGTGTTGATATTTATATGCTGATAGAGAATTGTAAATGGTTTATTTCAGAGATGAGGCAGCGAGAATGTGGCAAAAACGAGAAGGTGAGTGGGAGAAGGAGAAGCAGGCCAGAGAAAGACTCATGCAGGAGGTAAGTACATCTAACTTGGTGAACTTCTCTACAACAAGCACCAGTCTTTGATATGTGATAATAATTAATCCATTAGTAACTATGTATCGTATGTACATTACATTAGTTACCATGTCATATTGCATGATGTATATTGTATTAGTAACTACACATCATATTGCTTGATGTATTTTGCTTTAGTAACCATGCATCATATTGCTTGATGTATTTTGCTTTAGTAACCATGCATCATATTGCTTGATGTATTTTGCTTTAGTAACCATACATCATATTGCTTGATGTATTTTGCTTTAGTAACCATGCGTCATATTGCATAATGTATTTTATGTTAGTCATTATACGTCATATTGAATGATGTACATTCAATCAGTCATGATGCATATTACATTAGTCACCATAGCATACATCATATTGCAGGATGCATAGTACATTAAACACCATATGTCATATTGAATGATGTATAATACATAGTAAATCATACATCATATTTCTGTCCACTGGTCAGATAGACATTACGTTTGAAAGTAAAAGCTGCTTACAGACCAATATCGGTACAATTAAATGAAAAATACAGTTTTATTTTCGATTTGACAAACTTTTGTGCTTTCTGGTTTATACAAGATTGGTGATATGTTGTTTCAGGTCTTGGAGAGTCGTCAACAACAGATCACTGTCAAGTTAGACGAAGTACGTCTGGAGCAGGAGAAATCGCTGGAACGGAGGGAAGAGCTGGTGCGGGAGATGGAAATAGCCAATCAGCTGACTCGACGTGATCAAGAGGATCAGGAAGCGGCTAAAGTAGTGTTCAAACTGAATCTGCATGAACAGGTAAGACTTTGAAAAGTATTGTGTAATATGCATGTCAATAGTAAAGTCAGGTAGATTTTTAACATTTTAGAATAAAGGGATGAGTTATAGGAGATATCATTCTGTAGGTGTCGGTGTCTTCAACGTACATAAACAGAAATAGCCGACAGGTTTTGGGCTGTTCATCAATTATTATGTGATGCTGGAATAGGATTATGGGGAGAGTTACAAAATGTTACGAGGGAGGTTGGTGTTTTGGGGTTGGGGTGATGTAATTTATTTAAATAACCATGGGTAACATTAATGCTGTCGGTTACATTATTAATTGAGCTTATATGTATTACTAAAAAATTGTATACAGTAGAATCTCGTTGGCTCGAACGCGGTAGGGTCGAATATATGGCAACACTCGAACAAAGATCTAAGTCCCGCATTAAACCCTTATATTAAGTTGCTGATGCTTGGGTCGAACTACCTGATGGGTCGAACTGTTTCTTGAGCACCGACGGTGTTCGAGCCAATGGGATTCAACTGTAATTATGTTTGATGTGATGATGTGTTTTGTCAGATGACGTCAAGGAAGGAGCGTGATGAATCGGCCAGACAGAGAGTAATGGAAGAGCTGAACGAAGAGAAGAAGTTGGAAGAAGATTATGAAGATGTGTTGAGACAGGAGACTGAGAGGATGAGATTACATGGCTATTCACAGAGGGTATGTAACATGTGCAAACAGAAAGATAAAGTTTGTTTGTTTAACAACACCCCTGGGGCAGTATTTATTAAGCGACTTAAGTCAGAAATAAGACTTAAGTCTCTACGATTGTGACTTCAGTTCTGAGAAAAAAACACTCCTAGATATAAGTTTTGGACGTTTTTGAATTAAGTCTTAAGTTTCCTCCTGGGGTGTCTTAAGTTTACGTTGTTGTCTTACCTTACTCAATTTAATGAAACTTAAGTCAAAACTTCAGAAAAACCTAAGTTGTTCAATAAATACCGCCCCAGGAACACATTGATTATTAATCAGCAGTTATTGGATGTCAAATGCATGGTTATATCGACACTTGGTCACAGAGGAAGCCGCAACATAGGCTACCTGCTCTTCTTCGCAAGGGATCTTTTATGTGCACTTCCCACAGACAGGATAGCACACACCACAGCATTTGATAGACCAGTCGTGTATCACTGGTTGGAATTGGAAATAACCAAATGGATCCCCTGACGCGGATTGATCCTTCGACCCATCGATCTGCAGGCGGACGCTCTAGCGCTGAGTTATGGTCGCGCTCGCTTATAGAAACAGAAAGACCGTATAACATTGATTTGCCCAGTGTCTGTGCCAGTTGTGGAAATAGGTAAACAGAAAACTGTGATAGGTTGAGAATAATGCATAAGATATTAGATATCATTTATCTTGCAATGAGTTGTTTCAAAACAAGCGAAAACAAGGTAGATATGTTTTTAAAAAATTAGTCGCAATATATATTTGATATGTAATGGACACAAGTCTAGTATTTTATTTCTTACATATACCCCACCACCCCATCAATGGAAACAAATTTAATAAAAAAAAACACTTTTTAAACAAGAAGGAACCTGCCATCATAGAACCCTAAATACATGTGTGTTTCCTTAAATTTTGTCAATCTATATGTGTTTTTCTTTTTGTAGGTACATGGACGAAAGCAGGCATGGATGTGATCGGTAGATGATTTTATTAGTCCTGCTGGCAAGAAGAGAATGATCTCAACAGAAATTGTATTTAAAGCAGAAATTTGTGTTAAAATATGTATTATGTTTTTGACATATTGTATGTAAAACACAAAATTGTATCTGAAACAGACATTGCATTTGAAACCGAGTGTATTAAAACACAGATGTTGTATTTAGTGCAGGAATTGTATTTATAACACAGATATTCTATTTAAAATGCATTGTTTTTAAAACAGACATTTAAAACACTCATGTATTGTTTTGAGACAGACATTGTTTTTAAAACAATTTTGTAATTAAAACACAGACATAATATTTTTGTATTTAAAACACATATTTAAACCACAAACATAGTTTTGTATTGAAAACCGACGTTATATTTAAAAGACATTATTTTTTTATTTAAATTACATTTATTGTTTTAATGATGTACAGCTGTCATGATGATGGTTAGTGCACATCTCATTGGTTTTTTTTATTATTGACAATGGCTTCTTATGAAAACATAATTTGTTGCGATATTTGTTATGGTTCAGAATATTAATGGAGATTTACTTTAATTTACAGAACTGTTATTAATTATTAATTTCTTTCTTTTTAGAAATGCAATAATTTAGAGTAAGTCATTTGATTTTAATTAGGTTGTCTTGTCTCATAATTAAAATTTTCAATTGTTAACTTGTTACTATGTAAATTATTGGTAGATACACAGTGTCAGAAGTATTAGTTGTAGGCAAGTATCCAATGATTGGGAATAATGTTTGTTAGCAGAAAGTTAGTTCGGTGTTAATTTATCTCATCTCACATCTCAAGAATGCACTGCTATTCTCGACTCACTTTTAAAATTTCAACATTTTTGTCCCCGTACTTTAAAAAATAAAAATGGATAGTATCAGATTGCAATAAACTTCTGCAATGATTTTTATTTTAGGATATCGTAGACATAATGAAATATGTATGTTTATATTTAATTGTTTAAATGTTTGGCCTCACGGACTAAACGAAAACCAGCCCAGTGGCTTTGGCTAGTTGTTAACCCTCCCTTTGTTATTGTTTCAGCTCACCTGTCTGTTTTTACCTTATTGCTGGCCGTGTTTTATTATATTCCCCTGAAGAAGTTTGAATTTGTTTTAAAACGAAACGTTGGGATCTCCAGATAGTTTTGAAGACAATTTTAACATTTTTATATTTAATTGTGGAAGTGTTGGGTATAAAATGGCTAAAAATAACTACCGACGTGGATATCTTTCACAGTGGACTGAAGCACTGTGATATTGCATTGGTTTTTATGCCCAATGTAACTCGTGTTGTATTTGGCACCAAATAACAAAGCCTACTGTTTTAGAGTCTAGGTAGCACCTGAGATGATATAAATCTGGGGCCGATATCATTTTGATATTGTTTGTACATATATTTTTTCGAAATGAGCTCAATTTGGGTATAAATAAATTTTTGGTCTCTTGTAGCATATTTATCATCGCATGCTGCAAAATCTTGCGATTGCGATGCAATATTATTACTCATTTTATATAACTTTTAAGTGCTAATCAAATTCCAGTAGTTGCTTTTTCATTCCCAATCCAGTGAAAAAAAAACTGCTTTTCACAATTTTAAAAACAAATTGCACCCTGCGTTTGGATCCAGCGTTCTAGAAAACATACAAATTATTTTGCTCAAAAATTTAGAAAATGAAATCGTTTGTTGACTATATGTAGCAAGTTACTTTTTAGCATTTTAAGTGTTAATTACTTCTTGATAAAGGCTGGTACTCGTTTCCTTAAAGTTTTAATTTTCACTCGCATTATGCCATACATATAAAAAATACTTGATCAGTTGTTTAATTAAACATGTTTTAATATTTTCATGGCATGTATATACATGTATACCATTTATTGAATCAATTGTAAAATGCAGTTTTGCTCAATATTTTGTCATAATTGCATTATAATATGATAATGTATTTTTCCGTCCATTTTGTTTATCTTATATTACTTATAACTTTTCAACTAAATACAGTAACCTGTATTTATGTGTCAGACATTCGATTGCATTAGAATATTATAGTGTAATGTATTCGTTCTTATATCCCACCAGTAACATGCATGTTACATCCGGTTTCACTAGTCAGTTTCATGTTGCTACACTTTTTACTTGACATATTAATTTGAAAATTGTAAGCATTCATATTGTATTGGTATTCATAATTAATTTTTTATTAATATTAATATAAACAAAATAATTTCAATCTTTATGCAGAGTTTTAGGAAAATAGTTGCAGATTTGTGGTCATGTCTTTGTTAGCTTGTAACCTAGTACTAGTTTTAACCTACCTTGTAGTAACCATGCTTTAGCCAAAACCAACCCCCAGAATTGGAATTCTATTATACACCGATACACTATGAAAACACAACAGATTTTCCAACATTTTCTTTAATAACAACCAATGATTTCTACCAATTATTATGAAATGACACGAGAGGTATACAAATGTTGAAAATTGTATGCATAGAAGGTGAATAGAGGTTTACATATTAAAATTGTTCCAAATCATCTCATATATTACCTAACTTCGAAGGTGTTGTGTTGTCACTGTGTGTAAGTATTTGTCTGCCAGAATCATCCTCATACTGCTGCTTGACAAGTTACAACACCTAGCAATGCGACATATATGGAATTGACATGCATGTCCATATACACTCATTTATCCATTGCATTCACAGTATACAACTACATGTATAGCAGTTGTACAGATCAGTAATAGAACATATCGCACTCGCAGTGTAAAACTATAAAAAATGGTAGAGATCAGCTAGCAATGGAATATAATTATTATTATTGGTTTGAAAAAAATAGTTTTAATGAATGTGTTTTACTTTGTCTTTGGACATGTTGTTTTTGTAAATATGCTACACTGTGATATAAGGAAGGCATCTAAAGTGACATTTACTTGTGATCTCTGGACACCATCTCATCATCATTCTCGTACTTGTAGAACTATTTTGTGTGTGCAAGTTCAGTGATATGTATAATTATTATACACCTAAACTAAAGTTAAGCACCACTTACGTTTGATTGTGGGATAAAACAACAGGGGTGGGGAAGTTATTAAACACATGCTTCATATTATCGATTCTCATGGCATAGTCTATACATGTTCAAGACCCCATTGGATATTTATGTTAGCCGAGATTATGAAAGTATTTTGTTAACCTTATGTCAAGGGTAATGATAGCGTATCAACTGGTATTGCCCTCCTATAGTTTATAGTACACTGTGTTCACATCTAATTTTTCACTATCCTGAAAATAGTTGGGTTATAAATGCTTAACTTTATTTTAGATGTATCATAACAAATAGCGGTTATTGTCACTGTAAGTTATTTAGAAACATCTACAGCAACTTGAATTAAAAACGTAATATTGAATGTCGTTTGAGCACATCAACGTTGTTTGTGTATTAGAGCCTGTGGCCCTTTGTACAATAAACATTTATTTATTCCTTCAAGAAATTTGTTGTCATTTTTTGTTTTATAATCCTGCAAATTACACATTTCTAAACTGTTTGGATTCATCCAAAAACTTGACAAATTTAAGAGCTGAAAACAGCCATGGTAGAGGGGAGCTGGACGTAGCTCAGTACGAGCATCTGCCGGAGGTTTGAGAGGTCATGGATCGATTGATCAGTGGACCTGCTGTGCTATTTCCCATTCCAACAATTTTGTTTAATGTGTTCGAACTTTCAAATTAATTTAACTTTTGGCTTGGGAAATCAATTGTTATTTTTGGCTTTTGCAATACTTCTTTCAAAATATAAATTCCATATCTCTATACCTTTACTCAATGCCACACTGGCGACAACCTTGAAATGGTGTCTTTGTACTTGATAGTGAACTATGCCAAGTTGGGAGTGGGCATGAACTTTGATTAGATGTGCACCCTGAACAAACCAAACCTAACTGAACGGATATCATTTGATTGGCGATTACCCAATGTACTATGCTGTGCCTAAACATTACTGTTTTTCGCCAATTGATTTTCAAGTCTTTCAATTGGTATACACCAGTGACATTGCCAGCTTCTTTCTGAACTAGAGTGGAATTCTGTAAACAATGTATCATAATAACCATCCATGTCACTTAATAACCAATGAATACACAAGGTTCTGAGGTGACCAAAGCATAACAGAAAAATATACTCCAGATTTTCCTCTCTTAAAATCACCACAATAAAACACATTTAATTTAATAAAAATTTATTTTACATTTATTATTTTAGTACAAAAGACAAATGTACATTATCATTGATCCAGGCGAACAGTAAATTATTCCGGCAATCGACAGTAATGTCCAAAATATTCTTAATAAATAAGTATAAATTTGATTTAGTTTTGTCCACTGTTTTCATGCACAAAACAATAGATGAAGACATATTTAATATGGATTCTATTAGCACATACATGACTTTACATTATTTTGTACAATGTAACTAAAAACAAAATGACATTCTATATACCATATTCAATGTTTTATGACTGAAAAGAAATTATTTGAATTTTTTTTTGTCTGCACGTTTAGTGATCTTATTGAACAGGCAAATTCACATAATAAACGATATACAAACAGTTCATTCTGATTTGCTATTCACATCGATCCAAACGAACATAAATATTCAGTTCAGCAGATCATCAAAAACAAAGAATTTATAATTAAGTATATTAATATGAATTCCAAACATTATTTCTATCTGCTTTCAGAAAATTACTTATCGTAAATAGTTTTTCCAAATTACAGCTGCAAAAATTACCTATTTTACAGTAGGTGATGTTTTACACCTGCAAATATTACCGCTTTTACAGTAGTCCTGAGATATCTAGAACCCATACATCATTACGGATTGTGCATAAATAATCAATGTGTTTCACAATCCGAACAATGTCCAAGTTCGGATTTCTTTTCTTGTAAAGACATCGGTCTACAGCTAATTAATATTTTATATTAAGATTAGAAAGGGAGAGATGGGGGTAAAATCCAATCCTAATTTTGTTCAGATTGTTAAACGCAGTAACATTTCCGCATGATCCCTCATATATACAGTGAAACCGGTCTTGAGCTGCCACCTAACAGAGTAGCAAACAGTGGTCTCTTAAGACAGGTGGCTGCTTAATACAGGTCATAAATGCACTAAAATTGATGATTTGGGAGAATATCATAGTGACCCTTTACGACAGGTGGCTGCTTAATACAGGTCATAATGCACTAAAATGGATGATTTGGGAGAATATTATAGTGACCCTTTACGACAGGTGGCCGTTCAGGCAGGTTTCACTGTACTTTTATAACAGTTAATGAAGTGAGTGACAATCAGATGTTTCTCAATATGACCACAGGCCACGAGAACTAGTCCAGATGGAAATGAACATTACAAATCATTCACACCGGTCTGCATCAAATGGACATGAAACGAACGACTGGAAACATTTACCATTCGTGCTAATCACATGGCCTACAGATTCAAATACCTACATTGCTGAACACAAAAAAAAAAATTAGTACATGCAAACAAATGTGAATATTTTAATATGTGAAATACTGTACATTGAAAAGAGCCCTATTTAAATATTACAAAGGAGCAAATAATATAATATATACAATTACTGTACATAATTATCTAATCTCTTGGATGAGGTACATTCAAACAACCACCAGACTAAGATCCACACTAAGCAATCAAATCTATTTGATCAAAGTGAGATTAATATCGGAAATGGATACATGGGTTAAATCCATATACAAGCTCTTGTTAGGCAAGTGGGGGTGGGTGGGTTGTCCATTTATTACGTATTCCTAAAATTCAATATATTTTTATACCTATCCTTCCTCTATGTTACCATACTTAAGATAATCACCCTGACACCACTCAATGTATGTACTTCTGAGTATGCACCTCACAGTTGATATTACTGGAATGTATGACATGTGTCATACTATTACTATTATTAAGGTGTTTAACATCAATTTCATGGGTGTTAAAAGTGAATTTGTAGGGACTGAAAACAATTTGATGTTTCGTGGTCGTTAGTGCGAGAAGGGTCAAGGTGGGATTAGGGTCTCATCCCTCCACAAGTGGAGGTCTGGAGGTTTTCACCCAAAATGTTTTCAAAACATTGAGACTCACAGTTGCTCAGTTCTGTCATTTCAGAGTAAAATTATTTCCCTAAAAAAAAACCATGCATAACTGAAAAAAAAATTCACAAAATATTCATTGGTCTATTTATACATAAAATTATATTCAAAAAAAGTTTAAATAAATATTTTCTGAATTTCTTCCACAACTAAAGTCAGTCTCCTGACTGACAATCAACACCCATGCAATTTCTAATAATAATTATGTGGATTTCCTTACTTGTATAAGTCAAGCAACACAATCAAAACCAATGTTTTGTGACAATTTAGTTATGTTTACGATCATTTGCAGCAATATGCACTTCTCTTCATACTTCACAGCCCAAAACCAATCATCACCCACCCACCCACCGGACCCTGCCAACATGTTTAAGTTATAAATATAAATGGACGACCCCACTTGGTGGATTCACTTGATCAAAGTGAATTGAGAAAGTTAAATGCAAGCATACACACTGGATTTCAAAAAATATGAACGAACTCTTAAAATGTTCAACATGCTGTTAAACATTTAAATGACTTATTCCTGGAACAGAATAAATTATGTATACAGTCAAACCTGATTAAAAAGGTCACCTACAGAGAGTGACCTTTATGTGCAGGAGCCGTATATATAAAAGTTAAACACAGGAGGTATTCCAGTAGGGTTTAGGAATTTACGTATTCAATTTTTAGAGTGAACAATTTTTTAAGATAAATAAATTTTAAAAGGAGTGATATGATCTGAATTGGCACCTGGAGTAACATGCATTAACTTTGGACACACCAGGAACTTAATTGAAGTGATATCTACCCACTTGTAAAGCTATGGATACCCTATCAAAATAATACTGAAAGACTGCCATCGTTTTATACCATGCCCAAACTTTTGATTTCCACATGTTTACAAACACCATCTATACGATATACAAAATAAGTGAAATGAATGCAAAAATAAAAGAGTCTCTTGGAATCTGCTCTAGACAATGAAATAAAACATGTTCACAATTAATCATAATACTTCATCATGACTATCAACATATCACATTTGACATAGAATTTGGTCTGCAATCTCGGATGTCTGTACTTCACATACCTCAGTGTCCACACATCAGACAGTGTACACTAGTGGTCATTAGTGTAACCCAGTAGTCACTAGTATCAACTAGTAATCACTAGTATCAACCGATAGTCACTAGTGTGAACCAGTAGTCACTAGTGTGAACCACTAGTCACTATTGTCAATCAGTAGTCATTACTGCCAACATATAGCCACACTACTGTCAACAACTAGTAACTACCGGCAACAAGGGAAAAAAACTACACGTTTCCAAGCCTTTTTCTTCAAAAGAAAAAAAAACAAGAATTTATTGCTAATATCTATAAAAGACTTTTGGATCTCTCTGCTCAAAACAAACAGGATTCTAGCATATATATATACATTCGACAGTCTCTCCACAAACATGATCGACGCTGTGTAGTTCGTTCGTTTGTAGCAGTATGATCCAGGCATCTGCACAGGCAAGCGATGATAATGAATATCTTACACTGATTACTAATTCATACATAGAATGTATGACACTCTTATAGAAAGTAGTCTGGTTGAGGTTTCTTTGATGGTATACCCCTTGTCTCCTGAAATGAAGGACACATTCGTGTAAGTTTGCTTCAACAAATATGTATTGGCACATATAAGTAAATTCAATATAAATAGAATTATTGTGACACGTTTCATATGCGTCCGCTATAACAGCTTGCTCTGAACGTGGACGTTAAACAATTTGACCTTGACCTTGACGTTTCATATAAAAGAAATAATTATTTCAGACTTTCCAATAGAAAGAAATGTTTTTTTTGTGATGCATATAAATGTACAATTTCCAGAATGATCAACAGAAATATAATTATGTTGGTGAAAAAAACAGGTAATACAATGTTAAAACCGTCGATTCGAGTTTAAGAGGCCTGCTACATTATAAAATGTTTCCTAGTAATAGCCGAATAACAGCAAGGGATCTTTTATGTGCACATTCCCAGAGACAGGAGAGCACACACCATGGCCTTTGATAGACCTGTCGCGGATCACTGGTTGGTATGAGACATAACCCAATGGGTCCCCTGAAGAGGATCGATCCTTTGTCGCAGGCAGCACTTTACCACGGGGCTATGCCACGCTTTGTGACAAAAGGGAAACAATTATTACTTTGTTACTCATCGACTATTACTGACCTGTGGTGCAGCTTCAAATATTGTAAAATCTCGCTGTAAATGTTCATCTAGTTCTAAAATGGCAGCTACATTCCCACATCTGCAAAACAAGAAGAAACTCAACATGTAACATTGTATTGATTTGTACACTGTCAACAACACATAACAAATGGTCAACATTAATTTTTGAAATAAGCGTTTGTAAAAATAAAATTTTCTCAAGATCTTGAAAGTTAACATTATGTTAGTACATTGCTGACTAAATAGTAATTAGCAAAACTAGTGTTTTCCAGTGGCAATTTTAGCATGGCGCAACACCATGCCTTGATCGCACCATTCAGCCCCCAAGTAGTGTCATGTTTTCTTCAGATACAATAATTTACTTATATAATTGCTAAAGTAGAATGAATAAGAGTTATGATGAGTATAAAATTAAACATAATTACTGGACTAAGATGCCAGTTGTATATCTTTACAGGCGCAAGATTAAATTTTTTCATGAAAATAACTTTGAAATATGAAATTACTATACATACCTGTAACAGTAGTTTGGCGCGGACCATACAGTTAGAACAGTTTCATTGAAATGCCATTTGTATCCTTCCATTACTAACTGATGAGCTCGACATATAAGATCAATGTCGTTAGCCAGATTGAACTGAGCAACCACATCACTGCCAAACAAGTAACCAGCTCCTCTTGGACTCACACCCCATCCCTGCATATCTACAAATTAAAAACAAACTAGAGTAAAACAAGAGTTATACAAACGAAACAAAAGTAAAGATTGTTTTATTTAATGACGCCACTAGAAACACAGATTATAAATCAGCGGTTATTGGACGTCAGACGCACGGTTATATTGATTGACACATGGTCTCAGAAGAAACCAGCTGTCGCCGCTTCATGGGCTACTCTTACCGAAAAACAGCAAGGTTTTTTTTATGTGCACTATCCCATAGACCGGATAGTACACACCACAGAATTTGATAATCTAGTCTGTGTATCACTGGCTGGAACAGAAAATAGTCCATAAAATGTTTTGCGCCGTGAAGGATCGATTCCGCGACCCATCCCGCCACAGGAGGCATTCAACATGTACCTCTAGACTACATTCCACCCCCTTATAGTACTGTAAAACCCATAAAATGTTCTGCGCTGTGAAGGATCGATCCCTCGACCCATCCCGCTGCAGGCAGACATTCTACTTCTAGACTACATCCCGCCCCCTTATGCATGTAGTATTGTAATACCGCTGACAAAGGAAATACGGTTTGCCTAAATAATGCACATCAATGTGTATCGAATTAAAAGTGATCTCCACTAGATCATCATTGATACACCGGTCGGTCGGTCGGTTGTTCAGTGCATGCATGTTGTGGGGATTTGCCTTCTCCATTATTTACTAAACTAACAGTATGAGAGTGAGAAATTAGACACAGACGTTTGATCTACATTTAAACATTTATTGAAAAGTCAATTGAAAAAAATGTGTGGGCAATTCGGCTTACATTGCCCAAAAATGAGAAATTACTCGATTACTTTTAACAGAAATACTAATACTCAAAAGACACCATGAAAACACGTTGCAATCATAAAAAAGAGTCAAATGTCATCAGGTCAGGTAAAAACTAGTCCGCTGCTAATGTAAACATTAAAATTTATATAGTTAAAAGCGACAAAACATAATTGTTTAACCAAAATACATAAATTACATGTATAAAAAATCTGGCTATGATCCTATCTTCATAAAAAGGCTTTGGAAATCTGAAATGAAGACAGTGAAGTTGTGAGTGATTAAACATAATGGTACCAGTACACACAGATGAACATTTAGTCAATTTTAGTTAGTGACTTGTGTTATTTTGATCATCACTATGTGAATAAAAATTATTTAGTTTGCAGTGCACTATGTCAGACTTCAAATATTGTTATACTGAATGGGTTTTACTATTACATGTACTAAAAGATGTTTGATCATCATTATAGCGGAAAGTGAACTTGAACTTTGTTTAACCCTTTATCTGGATTTTTCCAGGTCAGTTAGAAATTATTATTCATATACATTACCATAGAGAAACAAATCGGCTAAAAGTGCCCAAAGGATACCAGTTTCCTGTCTATATGATGTATCCTCACTTTTTGAAAGCTTTTACCATGGTACATGTATAACCATTATGAAACAAGTTGTGAGCCAGAAGGACATGGCATTGCATACAATCGGTACCAGTATGTAATGAACATGACCTAAAGGTTCTCAGAACTTGTGATATGTAGACACAATATAAAGCCAAACTTGTTACCTATTGTGTGAAGTTGACAATCTACTACTGAACGGCAACCAGATCCTTGTTAAAAAACAAATATGTGCATTAAAGGTACACTCCCGAGTTTGATGAATGCAAACCACATTGTATGTGCATATAATGATATTTGTAACATGTTTCTGGCTAACAGAGGATGTCTTATTAAATTAAATATTTACTTACTTACTTATTACTTACAATATCAATATACCGGTATGTATATATCCTATGTGTTTCTGATCCTCAAAATTGTCACAGTAACTTGTCAGTAGCTTAATGTGTACTTTTGTCTCAAATAATTTGTATCATACTAAAGTATTGAAGGCCAAAGTCAAGAGTGCACACACTCCTCTGGAAACTCTGGAAATTTGTGAAAAGTTAATAATATGAAACATTTTAATGCGTTAATCGTTTTGACACCCAATAGCCGATGTCATGATGGGGGTGTTGTTAAACATCAATTCATTCATTCATTCATTCATTCATTTGTACTTTATACCCCAATTATTTATAATAATATACCACAATTATTTACACAATACACCACAATTATTTATTCATGTTATCACAGTTAATTATAAATTTATAAAATACATGTATATCACATTTAATTATACACTATTCCAGAGTTAACTATGATCAATCACAGTTCATTATAATGCACCACAGTTAATTATAAAATAAAACTAGTTATATCACATTTAATTAATATTATACCAGTTAATACTAGTTAATTATAACTTATATCGCAGTTAAAATATGTTTAACACTGATAATTATAGCGCACCACAGCGAATTATATATTAATAAAATTTATACTAGTTATGATGTAAGTAAAAGTTAATATTAAATAAATAAAAATGATTTATTAGCCAGAAATATGTTACAAAATTTATAAATGAAAAAATGATTTACTAGCCAGAAATATGTTACAGATAGCATTTGATGCGCCCGTACAGTGCCACACGTATTAAAACACGGTAATTAAATGATGAAACCGGTAAGAATGTTACAAGGATATAATAATGAGTACATTAATTGTATGCGTATTACTTTGAGTATTAACAATTATGGATTTAAATACCTGCTTCTCTGCTATTGGTGGCCACGATGCGCGGGAATCACCAGATATTTCCTTTTCCAACCAGGATAGCACACACCACGGCCTTTGATAAACCAGTCTAGGATCACTGGTTGGAACGGGAAATAACCAAACTGGTCCCCGAGGATGATCGATCCTTCAACCCATCGAGTCTCAGGCGGACATTCTTGCGCTGTGCTATGTCCCGCTCCCTTATTAAATTAGTTATTACTTATTTACGCGCTTATATCCAATTAAGGTTCAAGCACGTCTGTCATGGTCAGGCAGTCAAACTGCCTCGATAGCCTGTTCATGACAGACGTTAGTACTCTTGGAGATAGATGGCTTTAATCAGACATTTTGGTGACCAAGGTTTAACAAGCTTATTCCATGTAAAAAGTGGTTCTGATTCCAAAAATGCCACTCTTATTGACCCCAGGTACCACAAAATTGGCATTTTGGCCAAATTTTGGTACAAAATTACCAAAATCATTCATTTTCGGAATGTTTGGTTTTTATTATTTGACACACTTATTATATGTAAAAATGGGTGCTGATTCCACAAATGCCACTCTTATTGACCCCAGGTACGACAAAATGGGCATTTAGTGTTAAGTAAATAATAGTTAATTAATTAATTAATACTAACCACTTGTATTCCATATCGCTTCGCTTTCACCTGTGCTACCTTTTCTCAGACATGCTTCAACGAAATCCAGCGGATCTGTCCGAGCCATTAGCACATCTCTTAACAGAGCTATATAGGCTATGGC
>JAUTCZ010094338.1:0-15681 GCA_032273805.1 Melanodrymia brightae
GGATATTCTAGCTTTGCCACCAACGTTAATATTCTTTTTGAAATACCAGTATGTTAGAAAATTTTGCATGAAAAAAAAATAGAAGCCTGCCTTGGATATAGGCCTGCCTTGAATAGAGGCCGGGTCTCAGAGGGTCACAAAAAAATAGAAACCTAGGCTTCTATTCAAGGATTTACGGTATTATAATTTATATTTCAAAATGCGTTATTTGTTTTAAGTTAAAAATTCTATACATGTACTTTTTATCTTATTATGTGAAGTAATATTGATGGTATAAAACCATCCAATAAAATATTTATGGTCGAGCCTTCAACATGCTATTCAGTGATCATAGGTTTCTACTCTTGTTTTCTTGTTGTGTAACTGTTATACATATTCATGAATCAGACCTTCGTGATGCCCTCGTGAACACCCATCAATAACAGCACGGCCATAAACACTTGGTGTACCATCGCTGACGGTTTGTGATATCGGTTGATTTCGGCAAATGTCGGAATGTCGATGCTACCCGACTTCGTTGGTCTCCGTGTGTGTTTTTCCAGCCACCTGAGGCTCGCTCTTGCTTTTGCAACGTCGTGAGGAATATCGGCCAAAAATCCGCGTCGTTTTATGGTCGACAGCGTGGTTCTCAGCCCTTTTAGGTCCTTCTTGTCTATGTAGTCTATCATTTCTGTAATAAAAAATGTATGGAATTTACCTATTATTTAAATTTGAAATATGTACACATATAGGTTACAGTATTGTTATTTTTCGATTAGCTGCAAGGGATTTTTTATATGCACTTTCCCGCGCACAGAATAGTACACCACAGCCTTGGATGTACTCCAGTCGTGGACTACTGGTTAGAACAGGAAAAAAATCCGACAGTTGCTATAAAATGATCCACTGAACAGGTTCGATCCTAGAACATCACACATGTAACACCGGCAGTGAACGATCTAAACTCGAGCTCATATTAGTTATGACTGTATGTATGATCATTATAATAGTGGTGTCTTTTGGAATAATTAATTTTTACCAAAAAACTTGAGAAAATTTGTTACAATGTAATCTAGGTCGGCAGACGACATCTGTAAAGAAGTTTCTAAGACACGAATTCAATGATCATTCGCCAAACGTTATTTTCATTCGCCAAACGTTATTTTCATTTGCATGATGTTATTTTCATTCGCCAGACGTTATTTTCATTCGCCAGACGTTATTTTCATTCTCCAAACATTATTTTCATTCGCCAGACGTTATATTCTAATCGCCAGAGACTACCGGTAGACGTTTAATTACATTATTATCATGAACAAGCTGTCTATAGATTTACCATCTCTTAGACTGAGCATTGACATCGTTCTGGTGGCTTCGTAATATTCGTCCGTGTCCACCGCGATATTCTCGTGTTTGGAATCCGCCACAGCCGCCTTCAGTCCAAGTTTGTCTTTGCGCTGAATATTCACTCTGAGGCGGTTCTTCAGCAGAGTTTTGCGTACTCCTAATACAATTTTTTAAAACAATATTTCTTAACATAGAACATACGTACATTGGGGATTTACCCACAGGCAATGCCTCTATTAAGGTCTCTCCCGACATTTTACAATTGACATATAACAATACAATTAATACAATATGAAATCTGGAAACTACTCGAAATAAATTTAAGCTGTATGTTATATTTTACAACCAGAAATGTGTCTTCGCGATTGTGCTAAAATCAATTATAATTGTTGCGCGATCAATCGATGGTTGCGCAATTGATCGATGATCCAGTTATCGATCGATGCTTGCGCTAACGGCGGATCCACTGATTGCACAGGGCGATCTACCGATAATAAAGACAGGTCGATGACGCATATCATGAGAAGGGGTTTTGTCCCCCGAAAATGTTAAGAATGGGAGTACAATTATCCATATTACAGCGTATTTTTGCACAAACATTTGATTTGGATCTCGGCATTGTGGGTTTAGTATTATTATTAGTGAACAGTTGTATACATTTACGTTTAAAAACAGATTTTCCCCCAATAGTTATTTAATATATGACATTCTTCAAAGTAGGAATGAATTCAAATTCATACTGTAGTTTTCACGCATAACTGCTTTAGTGTCTTCCTGACTTCTCTGTTTGAGCTGGTCCTTTTTCCACCGAGCAAACTCAGAAATCTGCAAATGCGTATGAATATTCCATTTTCATTTTTGGTGGGTAAATGCATATCTCATTTGGTAAATTGTCATTGAAGAATACATTAACAAATATTAATATACCTTTGAAGCTGAGTGAAACATTTTAAGTGCTTATTATCCACCAAAGATTCAAACACCCGCGCCTTGGGTACGGTCCGCCATAACGCTTAATGTCAAGGCTGTGTTCAAGGCGAGTATCGCATTTCAAACACCCCACTTATATAACTATCAAACGTAAACATTGATGATGCACGTTTGCACTATCAGTGGCCGAACATTAAGCATAACTAATGATGTTTCGTACTCAAATAGTGTTACGCCCAATGTGTGGACACAACGAGAATGTCCATCATGTATCCATGAGTCTGGTTCCATTATTGTCAGGCCCATTATTTGGATACAGACATTTTCAAACCGTATTCATTATATTACTAAATATAAGCAAATTTTCCATACCCAATGTTAGCACTAGTGGTGGGAATTGGTTGTATTTTCATGTTTGGTGCATAACCAATAGATGCTCATAGATAATTGGTGAACAATTGGCAGCAGTTAATAACTAAAGTGACTTACTTTTCATTGTAAATGTCACCAAAGATGATCATAAATGAAGAATAACAACATAATGTTTTGCATGGTACTAAAACAAAAAAGTGCAATTGTCAATTATTATAGGATTCCATAATCATAATTGGTAAGGCAAGCGTTTACCAATCGATTGTAATCGATCATTGGAACACCACTACTTCTTTTTTCTTGACACAGATCATGACCGATGAAATACGTTACTTTAACCTGTTTTACGATTTATTTTATTCGCTTCGATGAAGACAGCGGATAAACAATACATATATTACACTTACTTCCTCGTCCTAGTCAGAGTCTTCTCCAGAAGTATCAGAATCGCTGGTTGAAAATCCGGTAACATCAATAGAAATATCGTTGTCTCCAGAACCATCAACAGAATCTTGGTGATCAATGGTTGGCTGAGGACCACTCACTGTCGTGGGTGCATCCCAGGAAATATATCCCCGTGTTGCCGTCGGGGATGCACACTGAGCAACATCTTTTGATGCTTCATTGTTCACAGCATCTGCTTGTGGTTCTGATTTCGACTTACTACTTTCCTTGTACTTGTGATCAGTAACTACAGCACACGCTGCAGATGCTGATGCATGGGCTGAGTTATACATGTAGTTATCATCTTTCTCTGTGTGATCTCTACTATTTGATGTTTAGGCATCTGTTGATAATTCCTCCTTGTGTATCGTATCTTTCTCACTACTGCTGCTTTTATCTTCGCTCGTTTTGTCTTCACTCTGGGATACAGTTGTTGAATCGCTGTCTTCAGACATCTGAAACATAATCATTTGAAGCGGGTTTCCTCTGTGACAAAAGATAAAGTTTGTTTAACGACGCCACTGAACACATCGATTATAAATCAGCGGTCATTGAACGTCAGACGCATGGTTATATTGACACATGTCCTCAGAGGAAACCCGCTGTCGCCGCTTCATGGGCTATTCTTACCGAAAAACAGCAAGGGGTCTTTTATGTGCACTTTTCCATAGACAGAATAGCACACATCATGGAATTTGATAAATCAGTCGTGTATCACTGGCTGGAACGGAAAATAGCCCATAAAATGTTTTGCGCTGTAGAGGATCGATCTCTCAATCCATCCCGCCACAGGCAGACATTCTACCTCTAGACTACGTCCCACCCCATCCTCTCTGACCAAGTGTCAATATAACTGTGCGTTTGACATACAATAACCGCTCATTAATAAGCAATGTGTTCCACAGGTGTCGTTAAACAAACATACATGCACTTTGAAGGGGAGCTAAGACGCATGTCTACTAGAAATACAATTAAACAAAACTGTTTTGTTTAATGACACAACTGGGGATCATTGATTAACAATCATTTGTTATTAGGTGTCTAAAATACGTTTGTTTCGTGCCATGGTCTGAGAAGAAACTGCTTCCGCGACATAGGCCACTCTTATATCGCATAGCAGCAAGAAACCGTTTATAACCTTTCTGAATGATATACGGTGGTGCTTTACACCGTGTTACTGATGTGACACTATCATCTGCTGTAGCTATTGCTAGACTATCGTCTGATGTAGATGGGAGACTACCATTTGATGTCATTAATGGCAGACTATTATCTGCTGTGACGGATGGGTAACTATCATCTGCGGTAGCTATTCTAGACTGTCGTCTGCATTTTGCATCTTTAAAACAAACTTAAAACTGAATTGTTTAACAAAGATTTAGAATTTGTATTTATATTTTGCATTGCTATAACTGACTGTAAACTGGTTATGTAGGTCTAAAAGAACTACATTGTATACTAGTTCACCTTTTTGGTGTCAAGAACAACCAATGTCTGTGTATCGCCACCACCATGTTCATCCATTTGGTTAGGTGGTTGGCGCCATTTTTCTTCTTTTTTAAGTCTGTCAATACGCTGAATCGCTCGCTGATAGTTGTCCTCTTGTTTATCGTGTAAACTTTGTATGTGAGATGGAGTAAGGACCTGAAATCAGAAAAAGATATGTTGTTATGGATTGTTAGTATAATATGGATCCAGGGTTTTCATCCTCAAAACAAAGTCGATTAAAAATTTAATGGCTGTTAAAAACCTGGCTGTGTGGGAACTATCTTGGAAAGTACTATAATAAATAAAATATCAGTTTATAATTCGTGTATGTGTCTTTTTAGACAGCATTAAAATAAAATATAAAAGGTGCTCCTTTGGGTAGAATGGATAGGTACACGGCGCTTGAAAAGCAAAATAAAAACAGACCAGAATGAAAGGATTGTGCTCGTGCACTATGCAACATAAAGAACGCAAATGACCGATGATGATGATTATAATGATGATGATGACGATGGTGATGATGATGATGATTGGTGATGATGATGAAGAAGATGATGAAGAAGAAGATGATGATGATGATGACGACGACGATGATGATGATAATGATGATATTGGAGATGACGCGTGGCATTGTGTTACCGACAGTCACATGATGATGATGATAATGATGATATTGGAGATGACGCGTGGCACTGTGTTACCGACAGTCACACAATTAACTCCTAAAGCTTACAGCTGCTTGTCAGTGACAGACATCTTAGCCAATAAATGTCATATTTGTCGATGACAAAATAATAATTCAATTCCACTTACCACAAAGTGTACTAATGATGAATACTTCAAATGTTTATCCATACATGCGGCGACTTCCACAATAGAACTACTCCGTCCGATTTCAACAGAACCATCCCACAGGTTGTCTCCCATGTGATGCAAGTGTTGCGTTGTCCCAGCAATATTAACAACCACGTTGAATGCAGCGGGTATTGTCATCGAAAAATGAACTTTGGTTTCAGCTGTTAGATGTCTTTGTATCGGTGAATGGAGTTTGTACTTTGGTTTCCATGAAGTAAGATACTTTGGATCTGTCAGAAGCTGCCTCAAAGGCCAGTTACAATGAATAACGGCATTGTAAACTTGCTCAAACTCATCATTTACATTGGGACTTCTGCCAAGCAGACGAAAGGTGTAAAGTCCGTGTTTGGGAAACCTTAAATGAAGACTTATGTTATTTTCATGTCTACGTTCAATGACGTCTGGGAGCCCTTGCCTATCACCATTCTCGCCACAATAGCGCAGTTCGGATGACAGAAGAACGGGGTTTGAAGCACAAAACCTCAGTGTGATTCTCCCATCTTCTGGTGCATATATCACTGCTGATTGAGGACTGATTAGGCTCAAACCCAGACTATCGCAGGCTTTGTTTATTCCAACATGCCCTGAGACTTCCTGTGGGTACGGGGTTGGGGTCTCGAGGACTTCAGAGCACCGAATCAAATAGTTGCATACATTGCGTGAATAGTTCTCTTCATTTTCTTCCTTTGCATATATTTTCAGGCAGTAGTCTCCCTGTTTCGGTGGCGTAACGCTGAATATGACCCGTCCATCTTCAGTTCTGTTGAGACAATAACACTGAAGAGAATCGTCACTAGAACTCCTCGTGTGTAGCTTCTGGTCAAATACTACCGGTTTCAGCAGACTAAAAACAATTTCTGCTTTTCCATCAACTGTGTTGACTAGTCCCTCGAAGTGGCTAATGGGTATCATGCCAATGCTATTTGTGTGCGCGCCAGGCCCCCATTCCACAAGGTCGTTATGCGGGTATCTATCAAACGTTGAATCTACAGAGGAACTCTGAATGATGTAGGAACAAAGATGATTCATCTTTGTACTTTGTAGATCGTAACCAACCTTCCCAAATAAATCTAGAACGTATTGGCCAGGCTGAGGAAGCTTCAGAAGCATTTTTACCAGGTTTGTTTTCTGGTTATTTTCCAAGAAAACAAAATCTTCCAATTTTTTAGAGGCTTCGGTGACTTTGTGTTTGGTTACTTTCCTCAAACGATATGAAAACTGCATTGACAGTGCTTCTTGAAACGTGAATTCAAACTCAATCTTTCCTTTTCGAGCTTGAACATTCAGTTTGTCTTTTTCTGTCATGTGGATTGAAAAGAAAATATATTGTGGTTTCACACACGGCATGTTCATGAACTCTGAAAACAGGACTGACCTAGGTAAGAGTTGCCAACATTCTGTCTTGGGGAAATGTGACATGATCAAGTCTTCTGGATTTGTCAAAAAATAGAAATCATTAAGAAAGTATGTTAGAGATCTTCGATTGCCTTTATCGCCATTTTCTTTTAGTGAAAAGGAGATTCCATTAGTGACTACATCTTCATTCTCTCCATCTGTGTCCAAATGATTGGTTCCTTTGGTTTCTTTCCAGCAGGTGGCGCCCATATGACAGTCAACCAATCGCCATTGTCCTTCCAAAAACAGAGACACCCATGTCCAATCTCTAAGCTTGCAAACGGTTGGGCAAGGCTTCTTTGGAAACATTTTACAAACACCTGATATTTTAATGCATTCGATGTTGGCATAACTGGAAAGAAAAGGAAAAGAAGATAGTTTAAACGTTCATTTTCGTTTTAAAAAGGGTAATTTAGTAATAATACGTTCACGTTTGTTATACACTTCCTTTATTATTTAATATGTACATACAATTTTAGTTTTAAAAAATATGTATTTTAATACTACAAACATTGCAAGAATTATCTATACATGTGCCGGGTTTTTGTTTTTGGTATATTTGGAGTTCTTTACAAACAAATGTAAAACTAGCTAATACACCTAGGTCAACTATGACAATCCCACTTTAAAATTGGATTGAGACGTAGCTCAGCCCAATAGCATCGTTCTGAGCTTCGATATGTAAAAGGATCGATCCTCTACAGTGGACACGTTGGGTCATTTCCTGTTCCAACAGGTTCATCAAACTGTGGTGTGTCGGTGGGAAAGTGCACATAAAAGACCCATTGCCGTTAATCGGTAAGGGAAACCAATTTGGCGGCAGCGGGTTGTTTTTCTAAAACCATGTGTCAACATAACCGTGTGTCTAACAACAAATAGGCGCTGGTTATTTATCAATGTGCATTAGTGGTGACGTAAAACCAACTTTATTTCCTAAAATTATACATTTGGTAATTTGGAGTTTGCGATAATTATTATAAAAGACGCTTGGGTAAGTTACATCGGAGTTCTCTTCTTGAGCATATAATTAACACAATTTAAAACGTGTTTCTTTTCTCACAACAGTTCTTCGTCTATACACAATGTATTTTTGTTCTATGCCTTTATTTTTTTATTGGTAGGTCTAATTACCTTGCCATATCCCCATAAATATCTGAATATCGGATTTTCCCAAGCTTCAGTCTATGCAGGAGTACGCATGCGTAATCTGCTGGTAGTGATTGTAGATTCGGTTCGTCATCGGTGATATTATCCACGTTCTGAGTCGTGATCCATCGGAACATTACACGTGCTATTTCAACCTCGTTCTGGGCTGGAGTAATTAAATACTGGACCACTTCGAAAAGGGGTCTTCTCAAAAAAGCTTTCGGAATCTAAACAGTAAACAGGAAGAATTATATTTAGATATGTAAATAATAGCCCATTTCTCATAATTCATAATTATACTCAACAGTACACATAATTGGTTATATATAAATTTCTGGATGTTATATCATGTTTTTACCTAGTGTGTTATGCAATATTTTATCTGTTGTTAGAAAGCTCTACCACGTGAGGACGTATTTAATTATTAAGTTTCTTTTGGCCTTGAGTATATGTTGATACTTAAAAACATTACATGTTTAGAAGCAATGAATCAGCAAGCATCTTTTCATGGTACTTTATGGAAAGTACTTGTAGCATTCATCAGACAGGATAGTGGTGGGAAGGACTGAGGCGTGTTCAGGTTAGCAAACTCTCGCGTTGAATTCATGGGGTACCAATCGTGTTCTATCACATCACATTCATTTAATATTTTCTTCAAAAACCAGTCCAGCGAATATTTGCGATATATTTGTTCTCGGAACACCCCACTGATCGAATTGGGGTCTAGAGGGATCCAATCCCTCACGACACCCAAAACATCTAGTTCTCTTTTCATCATGGAAATACTTTCTGTTTACCATGCCCGAAACACAACAAAAAACGTGACTATTTTCGGATTACCTTCCAGGGGTGTCCATTTTACGAGTGATTCAATGTGTAATGTTGTTAAGAGGCATATATACCAACCAATCATTCAGTGCTTAGTTATAAAATCATTATTTCTTTTTACAATATACTTACATTTAGCGCACGCTGATCCATTTCTATCATCCTTGCGTAGTCAACATCCTCGCTTTTGGTGGAGATGGGCGGAGATGGACACACCACGCCGTAATCATCCTCGGGCCAGTTTATGTCTAATGTTCTATACTCCTTAGCAGCTCTGCTCAGCAGGGTTGGTGATGGGAACTGGTCAAAGAACCCGTTGCTTTTCATATACTCGGATAACGCGGCGTGGAATTCCAGAATATTCCCGCTCACTTCTTGCCGTCTGTTCGGGGTCTGGGCACGAAGTGGAGTCTTTGGTCGCTTGCATCGTTTTGCTCTTTCTGATGCTGCGCTTCCTTCACGACTGGAAGTTCTCTTGGTGATGGAAATGGATGATTTTGGTCTTTCACTGGTTTTAACATCGAGGTGACTACCATTGGAAACTGTATCTAAGGAACTAGTATCAATTTGTATCACGGACATACTTCTTCGGTTATTATGTTGCTTCTATATATTATACTCAACCCAGATACAAGTTCTTCCGTGGGGCAATATTGGCTTCCACGAGAAACGTTTATTAGGTGATGCTAAGTCAGATGGTCTCCTTCATTCAGAATATTAGAAAATGATTTTAAATGTTGTTTCTTATTATTTTTGTTTTGAAGACATGTAGCCGAAATATAATTTGATCCTTGGTTATTGACAGATGTACACTATTGTTGTAATACCGTCATCTCTATGTTCAACTAGCATGGTGTCCCTAACCTGTAGTTTTGTTTATCTGAAATAGAAGCAAAATTTGGAAATAGATATCTTGATGTTCGTTAGCATCTCATTAAAGGTACTGTCTCGAGTTTAAGGTGGATTCTACCATGCGTGCAGGGCAGATTTTATTGTAAAATGTGTTTGGCTTTAAATAGACTAGACTTTCTATTTCTTAAAACTTCGAAAATGAATTGGTTTTTCGATGAGATTTTTAATATTAATTTTAGAAAATTTCAGGAGCCGTGCGTAGCTCCGCACAAAAGCGTCCGCCTGAGGTGCGATGGATCGACGGATCAATCCTCCTCGCTGGACCCGTTGGGTTATATTCCAACTAGTGACAGATGACTGGCCCATCAAAGGCCGTGGTGTCTGCTATCTTGTCTGTGGGAAAGTGCACATAAAAGATCCCTTGTTATTCGGTAATAGTAGCCTATGTAGTGACAGATCGTTTCCTCTTTGACCAAGTGTCGACATACTAGTAATCGTGCGTTTGACATCAAATAATCGCTGATTAATAAGCCATGACTTCCAACCTTTTTAGAAAGCCTTCATATTTTTACAATGTTTTAAACCGTGTAATCCATAAAGTAATGCTTGATTATATTACTGATATTTACCAATACATTTGTGATATTAACATGTGTGATTCCCTAGCCTGTGCGCCTAGTTTACAATTTATATCCGAGACGTTATAGTATGAGAAGCCGCCCAAATGGCGAATTTGACACTAAAAGGTTTTTTTAAATTTTAATACATGTATTAGAATGTTCCAACGATACAGAAACTGCAAGAATAAAACAATAAATAAGTGGTCATGCGATCAATAGAACTCGTCTCAATAAAACTTTGGATACGCTCACCTTTCGGGAAACCATCACTGCTTTGGCAGTGGTTCGTGAGTACATGACATCTCTACTGTGTTGCAATTCCCCTTCGACTCTGTCTTGGGCAGAGATACGCATTTTGACCATGTCAATGTTTTGTCGTTTAGATTTCAAAAGAGGAATTAAACTGTTGTTCAAGAAGTCCCAAATGTTATCCTTTCCAAAATATTAATGTTTATGCTAGAACAATAAATTTCTTCTTCTTCTTCTTCTTTTTCTGCGTTCAAGCTATGTTTGTAATCATGCCTTATATTAGATTTTAAGTCCAGTCGTGTTGATACAAACTGCTGTGTTGGCGTGACGTTAAAGGGTTTGTGATCAGAGGCTAAACAGGTCTAACTTCCGCGTAGGCTACATTCTTTTATATGTACAGTATTGCCTAAAGATATTTGTATTGGTTGACACAGTATACTCTGTGGTAAAACTAAACGTTTTTACGTTTAGCCAAATATTTTTTTTATTTAGTCGATAAGGTATTAAAGAACAAAAATAAAATTTACTAACTTACCTTGTTTGCACGCTGAACTTCAACTTTTGAAAGAATGAGCTCAGAGTTTTTTTGTTTGCCTTTTATCTCGGAGCTCGATAACAACGTTTCTGCTGTGACAATGATACCAATTCAAGTTCTGTGCACACAATTGTATATTTTCCTGAGAACTATTCGACATTGTGGGTCAAATCACAGTTGCGTGTTTGACTAACGGTAATCAGTCCAATCTAAACGAAACTTTCGGTCATGCTTTTACCCATTTATGCATTATAATTTTAAGTTTTGGTCTTATATTTATAATTACATTAATAAATAAAGTTTTTTTAATAAATAATTTGTTGAGAATTTATCCTGCGACTGAATTCAGTCTCCTCGCTGACAGTTAACACCCATGCATTTAAGGATTCGTGCATACTCGCAAGACGATTGGATGTGTGAGGGTGGGGATGAGATATGGATAAAAGATAAAGAGGCTTTTTCCATGTTTAGAGTCTTACTGTATAGTGGAAGAAGAGTTCTACATGCATTTATGAAACACCTATATTCTGAACAAATTTTTTTTGACTTTTTGCTCTTTTTGGGGGTCTGTAAGGATAAATAAAGATAAAGTTTGTTTGTTTAACGACATCCATTGACCACATTGCTTATTAATCAGCAGGAATTGGATGTCAAACGCACGGATTAAACCCGCCGCCGACACATGGGCTACTCTTCTTCGAATAACAGCAAGGGATCTGTTATGTGCACTTTCCCACAGACAGGATAGCACACAACACGGCCTTTGATAGACCAATCGTGGATCACTGGTTGGAATGGGAAATAACCCAACGATTCCCCTGAGGAGGATAGATCCTTCGACCCATCGAGCCTTAGGCGGACGCGCTTGTGCTGAGCGACGCCCTGCTCTGCCTGGAAGGATAGAGGGCAACATGTAATTCATTGTAGAATGGTGAAACTGATGATTTAATGAATTCCAATGTCTCTCGGCAGACAGACAGACTCAAGGCCATCAGCCGGTGCGTCAGAGAATAAACAAATAAATATACACAATACACATGCGTCATGATTACAAGGCATAAAGACGATATAATAAATAGTATATAATATAGTTTAATATTATATATAAATAGATAAATAAATAAACAAATAAATAAATACACCAGTGATGGTGTCGTCATGTGAAAGGGCGATCTTATTGTTAAAGTTACAGTCTCATAGTTACAAAATAGCGGTTCTCGCCTATTTTATAAATACTTTATTTGGGTCAGGACATTAGATGTTTGTCAGATGACTCCCCCATTTTACATCATTTTGGTTTTAAATAACTATGCACGCACCGAATCGATATAATTATTCTATTTTATATTGATAGAGAAAAATACTCACGTGATCTATGCCATCTTCACAGTACACGTTGATCTGCTACACATTGTCTACATTTAAACTTATTTTTGACGTCAC
Organism: Melanodrymia brightae; assembly: GCA_032273805.1. Classification (NCBI taxonomy): domain Eukaryota; kingdom Metazoa; phylum Mollusca; class Gastropoda; order Neomphalida; family Peltospiridae; genus Melanodrymia; species Melanodrymia brightae. The sequence goes on from JAUTCZ010094338.1 coordinate 12,484, forward strand.
TGTAATGTGAAGACGCGTACAAAATAATTATGTGACGTCATGCTATATAATCAATCAAACAATTATTTATTCTCTATAATATGAATCACATAAATAAGTATGATACATTGTAACATACGTGGTTATAAATACATATATACAAAATAAATAGTGCATTAACCTATAATATTATGACATAATTAGTATACATTATATCTACATACACACGAACATGTAAATATTATGTAAATTTATAATACAAACTAGGCCTACGCCATTACGTATACAGACAAACGGAACTACTTTCACCTACTTTAGACTATTAACGTACTCATTATATTTTGTTTGTGTCTATATTACTTTTAACACAATCTTATTGGTAATGATTTTGGGTAGATTATTTCCCCATAAAACAAAAGTCTAAAGCCACACCGCCCATTCTCCAGCCTTCGCAACGTAACATAATCTTATTGGTAATGATTTGGGGTAGATTATTTCCCCATAAAACAAAATTCTAAAGCCACACCGCCCATTCTCCAGCCTTCGCAACGTGTTTGAAACTATATTTCATAGTCTATGCATCAGTCTGATTAAAATCAGATCCATCATCCGCTACCTATAATAGTCCGCTATCTGAACGTGGTCTTTAAACACCATGTCCTGTCCTGTACTGCCTCATCTCCCCCCTTATGTTCCATAAAAGGTTGTGACATACGCAAGACGGATAGTGGTGCTGGGTTAGCTAGCCAAGGGACTTTCCATCTATTAATAGACTCCATTTACCAGAATTTAGGCGGAATGGTAGGCCTACACCTTGGCTAGCGAAGATGGGTGAGTGGGAGATGGGTGCTGAGTGGAGACTGAATATGTATTATATCATCTCAAATATCGGTAATAGGTGTTGTAGTTAACACAATATTTGACATTATAGCCGATTATTAAACAATAGGCTTTCTGGATTATGTTCATTTTGGTGTAGCCTTCATATATGTGTTTTTAAGTTGTTGTTTTTTTCTCTACCGTATCTTATTTCTTAGTTTTATTCCTCACTTTAGCGATCACACCACAATAGTCAAAACGTCGATATAAAGTGGTTAGTTGACATATAGAATGACATCATTATTATGGTAATTGAACCACACCACTTTATTTCCCATATATACCTGCGTGGCAAAACTGCATTTATCAATATTTAGTTTATTAGAAATCAAGTCATGTTTTATTAATCCATTTACGTATACATGTAGAAATACACAATGCTTGTCTAAGTTTAATTGATTGTAAACACGTGATAGCAATTGGTTTACCGTTCGTAAACACACTCAGTGTTTACCCATGTTACCATGTTCAGTGACAATAAATCAATTTAGAAACGTATTCATGCTATGGTATCAAAGTACAGCTTGGTCGGTGCGTGTTACAAGCAAGAATCGGGGTAGCTATGTATAGTTGCAAATATGACAATATTCGATTGAGAAAATTCTGAAATTGAAATGAAAATGAGATTTTCTCAGTAAATTTACCTATGGTTTGCCGCTCGTCCATAATAATTATTCTGATGTCAAAATCCATCAGTTTTAGGGAGTATGAAAACATGTTTACTTCATATAAACCTGGTGTCACATTAACACTATACTTGCTTACTTACTTACTTGCTTAACTTACTTAGGCCTGACACTGATTTCCTGATAGAAAGCCCTTAACACTGAACCCCTAATACTAGTGAACAATGAACACAGAAATCTTAATAGTAAACTTCCAACACCCAATTCTCATACTTTCTTGTATCTGTGGCGGAATGGGTCGAAGGATCCTCTATGTACAGCGCAAAACATTCCATGGGCTATTTTCCGTTCCATCCAGTGATACACGACTAGTTTATCAAATTCCGTGGTGTGTGCTATCCTGTCTATGTGCACATAAGAGACCCCTTGATGTTTTTCGGTAAGAGTAATCCATGTAAAGGCGACATGGGGTTTCCTCTGTCAGTCAGTCAAGGTTTTGTTGAGGATGTCCCTGTCCACTGAAGGTTCAGGCACCCATCCCCATGGGCACGGTCCACCATCAAAGGTCAGGAACCAATGTCGAGGCTGTACCCATGGATCATTTTCCTCTGAGACCATGTGTCAATATAACCATGCGTCTGATTTATAACCGCTGATTTATAATCGATGTGTTCGAGTGGCGTCGTAAAACAAACAAACTTTGCCTAATCGGTAGATAATTATGCGTAAGCAACAAAGACGGGATGTACAACGAAGGAAGTACTGTAATGCACAGCTTGTATATTTAATTTAACAATCTGTGGATCACAAGTCCTTTATTTGGTGTAATCCGCCTATTAAAAAACCTGTTGTGGACAGAACGCTCTGGCGAAGTCAAACGTTATGCCCATGACAGGTATGCTTCAACAGTTTTCTGAAGGAAGCACACCAAATATGACTCAACCCAACCCAGAACTCTGGTGAAGTCAGATGGTGTTCCCATGATAGGTGTGCTTGAACAGTTTTCTGATGGAAGCACACCAAAAATGACCTAACCCAATCCAGAACTCTCTGGTGAAGTCAGATGTTGTTCCCATGACAGATATACTTGAACAGTTTTCTGATGGAAGCACACCAAAAATGACCTAATCCAACCCTTACAACTTACTACGTGTTATCATACTTTACAGAGTTCCTGTTAGGTCTCCAACCTCGTTCAATTTTCCTCACTTTGATGATAACAAATTCGGTCAAAAGGAAACGTGTACTGTGTAGTTGACCACGAGACAAACCCGCAAAAATATCTCCGCCAATACTGTATTGACGACATATTTCTTCTAACTTTGGCATTCCGCATTGTTTAAAACACTCTCCCAATTGAAAATCAGGATCACGTGACAACGTATTGAAGCTGATTTACACGCAAGTGCATTTACGTCTAAACAGAAGAGAAAAGAAAACCTGTCACTTTTGTTGACTTTGTGGAAGATACCTAACTAGCAGAGCTAGTGTAGATACAGTTGGTGTCAAATCTTGTGATTGATTCACTTGAATGAGTTGCGACCTACTTCCAAAGCTAGTGACCGTCAAACGTATGCTTATTTAAAAACGTTGTATATTGTGGCAAAATAGTTAGTTATAACTTATTTACGTGCTTATATCCAATTAAGGTTCAAGCACGTCTGTCGTGGTCACACAGTCCAGCCTCCTCGGCTGTCTGCCCACGACAGAAGTT
>JAUTCZ010094449.1:0-15667 GCA_032273805.1 Melanodrymia brightae
TTCCTTATGCCAATGAGCCAAAAAAGTGCATTTCGTGAAAAATGTTACTTGCTTCCTTTTGCCATGGCAGGGCAGCACTATTAAGAGATATTCCATGCTTAGAAATCTCTAATTGATATAGGGTCATCAAACTATGTGGGTACATGTAGGGTTATCCATGAATGACTACGGATATCGTCTGTAACGGGTTAATGCATACAATCCAAAATCCTATCATGCAGCCATGTCAAAAACATAAATAACTAATAGTATGTACTCCCAACTCCAATCATACATATTGTTCAATATAGTGAAATGAATAAAAACGAAACTAAGTTTTTAAAAACATTGTTTAATATTTTAGTATTAACTTAAAAGACCACAAACATTTTATCACCAACATAAATAAATCAAATGATCGCAAGCATACCAAATTTACTAACCAGTGGAATATAGTTATAATATTCTTTATGGGTTAATTACCACAAAACAACTGGAAACAGTGGAATGTTTATTTTAACCATTTAAACAGGTCATTCAAATATTATGTAAAGCAATTTTGACAAAATTAAGACTCCAATCACCAGTAACACGCCCACCCCACACGAAGTATATAATGCTTGATGACGGATCCTTTCACATACCCACGGAGTTAAAGAGCCACACATGACCTGTAATGTAATTAGTTATAACCTCTTTACATGTACTTGTATCCAACTAAGGTTCAAGAACATGTCCTGGATATGCAGTCCAGCTGCCTCGACTGCCTGCCCAGGACAGAAGTTAGTACCCGGTATGAGAGGAAACTTGCTACACCTATTTGATAAGCAGCAAAGGATCTTTTATATGCAATTTTGCCAGACAGGATAGCACAAACCATGGCCTTTTTACAAATGACCACTTTTTTTTTAAAAGTGTGTATTATACCCCACATGGGTTTCTTTCGTGGGCTGTTTCTATCTTACATGTGGAGGGATGAGATTCTTTTTTCTCACTTTGGTTGCAATTGCCTTATCTATACAACAATAGATTCTATTACTAATTTTACAATAAACCAAAACAAATATTTCAGAAAATATTTTAAGTATTATCCCCCAAAATTAGTACTGTGTACATGTATTTTTAAAAACCTTTTTATATTTACAAAGATATCATTTTTAGTAAATACTTTATCTCTACTGAATAATACTCTGTGGAACAGCAAAACCGGAAAAATGGAATCAGAACCTAGAACCTGTGCCTACAATGCATTTGATAAAATCTTCCGGGTTGTAATAAAGTATTTCCAGCACTAATACTATCATTACTTGACTAGATTAGAACCATGTTGTTTGCCGCAATAAATACATACTATTATACTTTTATATTGAAAACCAGATACCGTAAATGAGTATTAACATTCACAAATTATGATTATAATACACAACAAACATGTCATCAAGTCCACAGATTGCAAAAACTAACACGAGGCACAAGTTGGCCCTATTAGCTCAACTCTTACTTGGGCATGGACAAGGCAAACACTATATACCCCAGACTTCATTCATGTGTGGCTATAATACATGTACATGTAATACCTGCCTTACGTTCAATAGCACGAGCGCTCTCTAACTGTGTGACTGGTACCAATCATGTACCATCATATCACATTCATTTAATGTAGATACAAATATCGGTGTCAAAATGTTTTGCCTCGGAAGCAGAACGCCTGCGCTATTGAATGCAAGGCAGGTATTTTTAATATCCAATGAAGTACTAGAATGACATTTATGTGCAAGTGTAAGGATCTAGTAAGTTGAATAGCATGTGCCCAATCTATTTGTACAAAGATTTATTATAAACAATAAAGTAGGATTTCAATTGATAACAAATTTATTGAGACAAATGAATTCCTAATAACTGAAATATACAAGAGGACAAATGGCTACATCATGAGTATAGCCTCTTTTTTAGAAGAACAAAAGAGTACGGTAATTGTTGGTGGAAATATTTAAAATATTTTGTTTAGTGTTCAATTTTTTGCTCTGTTCAGTTGCTATTTTTGGTATCATAACAACAATATAATGTTTGAAAAGTTCTGAATATTTTTGTGTGTTTAAAAGGAAGACTCTTTTGACATTTATTATTCAATTCCAAACCATTTATTGTGGTGGGTAGGTACTATACAAAAGAATGTTATTATATTGTACATTGCACATAATGCTCGTAATTTAGAAGCATCAACAAGATATTCAGACAGGACACATGCAGGACAACATAAATTTAGTTTTCAATACTTGTGGTCACAAAAAGCAAACCTTACAATACTAAAGATAAATAGGTTAACACACGTAAAACATGAATCGATGTACTGTATTTGCAACAATTCCTAGCACCTTGTTAATCAGCAGTAATGCAAAATCTACCAAATCTAAAAACTACGCAATATAATATATATTATATATATATAGAGAGAGAGAATACATACTACAATAATGTCATTTATCTTAGGACTGGTCTGAAATACTGTGCAAGCCCGACCAGTTTTGGATAACACAAGTTATCTTGGGATGGCTGTTTCTGTCTGGTAAGTTTTGGTCCAGTTAACTTTTTAATCAGTGTGACTAAAATAAATGGTTGACGAAAATTGTTTATTAGAAAAGCATGTTTTGAAGGTTGTCAAAATATGTTTTGATTCAATTTTTTGAAAATGCAACCAAGCTTATCAATATATTTTGTTCTATTTCATCAAGAAAACATTTTGATTTAAAATACACGTTCCAAGTGCTTTCACAACAATACTAGCTATATTTTTAATTTGAAATCAAAATAAAAAGCAACAAAAACAACAGGAACTTCATTATGACAAGCTGATAGTTACACAAATACTATTCTTCATTAGACTATGAAATTTAATTTAACAACTCTATTTTTATAGCAAACAAAACTAATTTAACAATAACATTATTTACATGTCTGTGCAAACATGTTATGCAGCATTAGTGTTAAAGAATATATTGTCAACACAAACAGAGCAGAGGTAATCTAAACGAAATAATTACATTTTAGCATAAATACTTATGGGTCACAGGTTACTCTAGTACATAAAGAACCCACTGTGTATGAGGTAGTGGGGAAAACAGAAATAAAATTAAAAACTCTAAAATATAAAGAGAAGAATGTAAAACAACAAATAAATATAGAAACAGAATGAATTATGCAACAGAGAATAACAATAAATATTAACAAGTAAATATAATTATTGTACATTATAAATATCCTCAAACAAATTACTAATAAATTTGTTTTGGTTCTGAAACATGGGAACACATAGAACTGTTACAATGTTTTGTAGAACACGCTAGCACATGGTTCAATCAGCAGCAAAAGAACTTTAATATGCACTTCCCACAGATAGCACAGCATTTGGTATACCAGTCATGAAGTACACTTGGGAACGATATATAAAACATGTATGTATTCATATAACGTATGTATAAATATAAGAAAACAAACACAAGAAAGAATAATCTAGAAGCCAGATTACATTGATCAATAAAAGTATCTCCCAATTTTGGTTACAGAACGATTTTTGTATCATCTGTAAGATCAGCAAGTAACCAAAATTTATCATGAAAAACCTGCAGTCAAGTACAGATTGAATTTAATGAATGTGATACAGGTTTCCATGGTGTAGTGGTTAGACCAATGGTATACTGCATTCAAATTCTGCTCGTGGCATGGGATTTTTAATCACGAGTTCTCCTCAAGACTCAATGGGTACACCAGTTACACTAGCCATTAATAAATGGCATAGTATATACTGTTTGTTGTAGATAAAAAGATAAAGTTTGTTTAACGACAATACTAGAACACATTGATTATTAATCACTGGTTATTGGATGTCAAATGGATCTCCAGAGCATCAATCCTTTGACCCATTGAGTCCCGTTTGTCTGTGATATAGTCCATAAATATTATATTAAAGATCTTTTGTACTTTAGTAATACTAACACTAACTTCTGTCTGGGACAGCAGTCACCGTAAAAGATACAAGCATATAAATAAGTTATAACTAACTATTAATGTGCATGCTTTTCAAAAGGGTTTTCAAGGTTAAACATATTTATAGGATAAGAAAGTCACTTGTTACAAATAAATTGTTGTACATATCCAAATTTAAGTGGCAACAAAACTTTAGGTGAGATTAGTTGGGAGAGCGAAATACAGCTATTTTAATACAAAAATTATTGATTACATTAGGCATACAAAAAGGTAGGAGCATTCATCAATCATCATTTAAGTATGTTATACAGTGAAACCCCTCTAAACCGGACCCTCGGTAAACAGGAATTCCCTCTAAACCGAACATATTTCAAAGTCCCAAACAGCCTTATGTGCTGTATTTACACCTCAGTAAAATTTTACTCGGTTCCAAGTGTGTTCGGTTTAGAGGGGTTTCATTGTATAATATATAACTTTCCTCAAAATTTCATTGGTGGTTATATTTGACAAAGTTGTGGACAGCTTTCCACGAGTCCTGCTTATTTTTGCCAGCACCTCTAATGGTGGTGAAAGCTCTGCTAAGAAACTCAGAATATATAACAACTTAAAGAATCTACCTGCATACTACACTGTAGTAATAAACGAGAAGATAGCAAAACTAAAATAACGTTTATGCACCTGCTATTTCAAGATCTGGAATGATGAATAAAAATATAATAAATAAATAAATATATTTAACATTCTAACATGGAATGTAAACATGGTCAGACTTATTCTATCAAACATACATGTATATTTGTTTATAATAAATAATAAATAGTAATAGAACAGAACAGATCTAGATACAAAATTATTTGACATGGGAAAGAGAAAATCATAATGTTAATAGATGGTAACATACCAATTGTTGTCTTGATAGGTTTTAATCTTAACTGATTTTTAAAGAACAGTATTTTTTTTCATTGTCACATATTTTTTTATTCATAATGTAAAAAATATACTTTAATCAAATCCTTTAGTGATATACCTTAATGTTTTTGGTTTTATCAAAATATAAATTCAAGTAAATTGATATTTTATTATTAATACATTGTATTATCATACCGTATATTTAGAAGAAATAAACAATACCACAGTAAATTATTAGCTATTAGTAGCTGTTACCAATGGGATACAGTACATCCTTCTGCTTATGCAGTGGCACACTAAGAGAAAATGGCTTCTGCACACAAATTGTAATCACAAGATTGATTTAGTGAAATAATAGTTTACCTAATTCTATTTACTACTGAAATCAACCGATGAAAGTTTACAACAATACAAATTTAATTCAAAATAAGATGGAATGTATGTTGTGGTCGAATGCTTATTTTTAGTAGGTGTTCGTGAAAACCAGGTTATTTTTAAGTTGCACTAGTCACGTGACAAACAAAATGCAGATGTAACTTTGCCAACTCTGTCCTTTGTGTGATCACTGCTGTTTTACATCGTTTGATATCTTGTTAAGTACTACAGTATCAAATAATCGTTTTCTACATTGACCATACTCGGTATTAAAAAAATTCTTCCTTGTTTTTTTCCTAATTTTTTTTATGTTGGTTGGGGGTTTGTTTTTACTGAACAAAATTATTCTGGTGTCAACCTTGAACCCTGGCATAAAATGACACAGGGCCCTCCGAAATAAATGCTTAAAACATTTTACATAATAATGACAGTAAATTAACCTGTAACATGAAAGTAAAACACAATGATATCCAAACAATGATATAAAAAAACTGTACACCCAGAACAATTCAGCTGATTACAAATCAAAATGTCGTAAACTGAAATCAGCCAAAATGAGCTTTTAGGAATTTTTGTTTTTGTGGTTTTCCACGAGAAAATTTCTCCTGGGCAGAAGAAAAGAAGGAATGAGACGTCTATGGAAAGCAGTGGAGTTAACAGGTCTGGTCAATGTCCATGTACACACGTACCATTTCATTGTAAATAAGCAATCTATAAATAGACTGTCACAAGGAGTATTGTGTTAAACGCTTTTTCATGATACATACAACATTTAAAACTATTATCTATGACAAACTAACAATATTTTCTTGCACAAGCTCAATAAATATACCATCCGACAAGTAATGCATTTGAATTCATATTAATTTTAATATATAAATATTATATACTTGACTATAACAAACATGAAAGAAGACAACACAAAATACTAAATACCACTCTAAATGCCAAAACAAATTTCAGCATTCTAACCAGACATAATGAACATGTTGAATTATAACAGGATTAATCTTATTAGTATTAACGCTAAGCTTTTGTCAAAGATAAAATTCATTTAGCTTTCCCTTTTGTGATCTTCGGTCCCCATCTCTGGCCCTTCTTTCTCTTCTTGGTTTTCTTCCAGTGAAATTGCTTGGGTAGTAATCGACACTATCAAGTACTTCGTCACTGATGCTGCTACCTATGTGATTATTCATCATGCTTGCCATTATTCCCGAATCTGATTGGGAGTTGGAAATCAGTTCAAGATGTCTGTCTCCTTGTGAGTAAGCTGTAGATACATGTAAGAGATCAGCTTGACTAGAAAGATCATATTCAGCACCCTCAATCGTCTTCATTAAGTTCTTGATGCTGGGCTTAAATAAAACAATGTTTTGTAACTGCCGACAACTCTTCTGCAAGGAAGCCACTTGTTGATGCTTTTGACGAAGCTGTTCTTGAATAATATCAACAGTTTTTTCAACAGACGTAAGCTTTTCGGTCAACTTGTTTAGCTCTTGGTCTTTAATTGCCACAACCTCAACAACTTTAGCTTTTAGGAAGTCATCCTTGGCTACCAGTGCTTCATGCTGATCTTTAACAGTATGTTCCAGTTCTGCTACACGTTTATGCAATGCCAATAGGTGCCGATTAGCTTCATCTATGCTTGTTCGAGGTATCATCTTTTCTACTGCTGCATTTGCATTTCTGAAAATGTATGCCAAAGGTTTTAGTTTTAGTATGGTCTGACATACGATGCCATAATGTTTTGGATTTTCCAAATACCCCCATTTATGAAAAAAATACAAAATTTGTGCAAATTTTTAGTTTGGCAACAAATATTGCAAAAGACTTCCATCTAGATTAATTTGTTTGAAAAATCTAGTTTTATCATTAGCACAAAAATGAAATTTGTGAACCTTCAATGTATGCCACTAGTTTTCTGCTTGTCACCAGATACACTAACAAAAGCAAGTTGGGAATGAATGTGTTCACATGTGTATGTGTAAACGTACTGAGAGGTAAACCGTTTTAGTGCATAAAACTTTTTCATAACTATGAAGATACCCCTGCCTCCAGACTCGGTTTAAGTATGCAGATAGAAGTCCCAGAGATGTAGTATTCATGTCACACTGACATGCAGCGGTGCTCAAACATTCATTAATTCAACCCAACGTTGTGTAGAATTCTTTCCTTTTATTATTGGTAAATATATATCTATTTAAGCCGGTCTTTTGTCCAAATTAAAAAATAATATTTAAAGGCTTTCGAAGGGTTTAGAATGACAATTCTAGTACGATTAACTGGTAGAAAGGTGCTAGAAAGAGGTGCTAGAAAAAACGTCTAGCACATGGCCCTAGATGGTAATACGGCCATTTTATTGGTTATTTGGTCTCGTTGGTCAGAAGGTAGGTTAGGTACCATAGGCGTGTTCAGAGAACAAATATATCGCGAGTTCACGCTAGACTGGTTTTTGTACCAATATTAAATTAATGTGATATGATAGAACACGATTGGTACCAGTTAAAATACACGCCACTGGCCTTGTAGAATTTTAGGGACCTTCTGATAAGTTAGGGGATGTGGTGTTTACTGATACTGATGAAGTTTACTGCTAAAATTAAATTAATTGTATTGTTGATTTGCTTTATTTATTTTTATACATGCAGAGGTTGTTTTGGGTATGAGTAGTCAACACCTCTATTTAATATCCATAAATAAAATTATTTTCCAAAATAAAATGTTTTTTCTACCTACGTACCCTATATTTTTCCAGCATGTAACCGGAAACAAGTAACTTTTTATTTTAGGCCTTATTCAAAATAGAAAAAAAATCATTGGCATTGCAAAAATTTGTTTGAAAAAAGAAATATGGTAAATATATTTTATATTGTTTTAGTTGGTAAAAAAAATAGAATGCAAATGTAACTGGTCAATATTTGCAGCCATGTTCTGTTCATGATTTTTTTTTTATCCATCACCTACATGATGTGATTTAGTTTTGAATATTTATTTGGTAGAGATTTAATATTTCTTTCAAAATTGTTTCCAGCAAGATGGGCACACGTGTCTTTATTGGAAGACTTTCATACCAGGCAAGAGAAAGGGATGTGGAAAGATTTTTTAGAGGATACGGAAAAGTTAGAGATGTGATGCTCAAGAATGGATATGGATTTGTGGTTTGTATTAATTTTCTTGTCTACTTCAGTTTTGTAAATTGACAGTGATTAAAAGGAATTGCAAGCACTTTGATTTATCCTAATGGATTTGTAAAGGCCTTAGATTAATAAATTTTGAAAATGTAAGCACCTTAAAAAACATCTTGAGGAAAGGCCTGAGTCTTCATAAACTAGGTCAAATATAAAAGAAACTACTGACCGGTTTTACGGTTTATTTTGTGTTTTAGGAATTCGATGACAACCGAGATGCAGATGATGCTGTGTATGAGTTGAATGGAAAAGAGCTGTGTGGTGAAAGGTACTGTATTAATAGAATGTTTCGCATCTGTTACGTATAGCATATAGGTATGACTTATGAAGTGGCATCTTATCTATATCTTTGATTCTTTCTTTTTTTTGCATATCTCAGCATTTTTTACATCTGCTTTGAACACTTTAATATATAAGCCAAGGTTATGAAGCACTTCATGTTGTAACGACATTCTAGTTACTATATTGACATCATACTTTTTCTTGATAAATATTTAAATAACTATACACTTTTCTGTTTACTCAAGCATGTAAAAGACATTAATATGTTCACACGGCTTCTAGAATTTGTTTTAATTTCACTTGCCATGGGCCAGTGGATTTGAAAATTCACTTGCCCAACTTTTAAATACCAATACTACTATAATAATTTTAAAAAATACAAATGTAAATAAATCAATTTTTTTACTGGCCATCGGGCACTGCCAATGCAATTATTTGGTGGCCCAAGTGTAAAAATCTTGGGCATCGGGCCACAGTATTCTAGAACCCCTGGTTCATGACCGAGAATATTAGGTTTAATTTAAGGTGATAAGAATAATCATATCTGTGAGGCTTGCCGAACAGATTACGACTATTTTCCCCTGAGCATGCTCAACTCGATATCGGTAGTTAGTCATATTTATGATTTGCATGTCCTGTTAAAAGTTATACTTAAACAAATAAAAACGTACGTTGGTCATGTTATATTTACTGCAGTGGAAACTAAATTTGTTATTTTAAATACATTATATGGAATATATAATTGTCACAAGTATACAATGCATAGTTCTGTCAAAAGTAATCAGGTACAGTTAGTGTATGTTATGTGACATACTAGCAGGATATGAGAGTATCGTGTCACAAGCAAAATATCACTTACTTTTTCTGACCGCCATAATCTGCCAATACAGGGCTTCTAGAATTTAAAAAAGATTCACTGGCCATAGGGTCAGTGGATTTTAGAATTTACTGGCCGTGCTTAAATATTCACTTGATGAAAGTGTTTGTTTGGTGGCCCGAGTCAGAAAAACACTGGCCATGGACATCGGGCCACTGTATTCTAGAACCTCTGCCAATATGATTTCAAGATGAATTGTAATATTCGTGTTTGTACTTGTTGAATACAGAGTGATAGTTGAACATGCGCGTGGACCTAGAGGAGATGATTCTTTCCGAGATCGAGACAGAGGATATGGACGTCGTCGAGGTGGTATGGGAGCAGGATCAAGACGAGACCGGTATATATTTATTTTTCACAAGAGTTGGCCTTTTTTTTAATGCAGAAATGTTAGAACTTCAAAAAAAATCTCAATTTAATCCACTGTTTATAGAGATGATTTCATAACTCACATTATAGAAGAAATTGTTAGTTTAATTAGATTTTATGGTACATTCACTATTGTAATAAATGAAATACTGTACTCGTTACCAAAAGAGACAGTTTATATAAAAACTTCTGTTTTTAATTGTACAATCACACGCTTTCACTTGTGATGTATGATTGAAAACCCACTTATAATATAAATAGGAACTTCTTAGTATTGTTAACAATTCCGTCACCATGTTGCTCCCAGAGATGACGACAACCATAAAAGAATAATAGAGAAAAGCTTGGAGAACGAAACCACATTTCCATTTGCTGTAATCATTCGTCTAAACAGATTATAGCAAATTTTGATACCTAAAACTGGCATTATTAAGGCCACTACGGTCTAGAATCCAAAACTCTAGTGCACTTATTGCAAATATGTCCAATCCATGACCACATAAGTTTTAAGACATGTGGCAAAAAATACTATAGGAGAATACATCTTGCAACAAACAACCATGACAATAGAAGTAAACACAGGAACGAAAGAGAACTTGCTACTGACTTCAAAATTCCTGAAGATGGTCAAACTATTTTGATCATATAGTATTTGCTCTTTATTTCAGATATGGTCCTCCTACCCGAACAGAATATCGTATCATTGTTGAAAATCTGTCGTCCCGTGTCAGCTGGCAGGTATGTGTGAGGTTTATTTGTTGTATATTCTTGTTATTAATTTTTGGAAATTATTGTATTTGGATTTTAAAAATTGCTGTTTCAAGGTCATATTTATGGGGTATAGGTCTTAAACAATAAATTCATGTGCTTTGTTCTTTCTTATGTATATCTACCGTAAATCTTTTTGACATAACCTTGGTATTAAATGTAAATGCATAAGAAATGCAGTACATTTTCCTTGTTTATCATTTGAAATGTGTTCCTGAAGTCATGTTATATTGTTTAAAAAATTGTGCTGTTAGGTCTAGCAAAAAAAATTTTGATTCCTGTTACATGCCAAAAAACCCATTTAGCTTCTAAGTAGAAAAATCTTCTTTTTTTCTTTCCGAAGTTTCTACCTCAAACGTTTAAGTATATTTCCTTGTTATTGTTATAAAAGCTGTCTCAACAAAACAAGAAAAAATTGGGAACGTTGTCCAAACAAATTGTATTTTTTTAAATAGCCAAAAAGATTTAATTTAAATTGTCTTTTTGAATTAAAAACAGGTAAGGTTCTTAGCAAAATGCTAGGTAGGTATGGTAACTATAATCAAATAACCTTTTTGTGCTAGGCCTTATTCTTAAACATGTACAATTTGAATTTAACTACAATATTCAATTATGTTTTCAAAATTATATATATTTGTTTACCATGAAGTCATTTTTTGACTTTTCAAAATATACATTGGGTTTTATTGTCAAAAAGATTTTAGATTTTTCAAATATTTTAATGTAATACAAATTAAAATAATTTGGTAATATGCATTACTTTACTATGCTGTATGATTTGGCTATATCTAATTTTAAACGGCCATTGTTTCCCTGACAGCATATCTTGATGAGAGCTTATCTGGGTCTGATGCTTTGAAATGACGGCCATTCTCCGAGAGGAGGTATCCACTTGCACTCTTCGGCTAGTGATCACCTTTCAGGGGACCAGAGTTCTATGAACTGATCAACCCTCCGCTGACAGGGTCTCTTTTGTCGACTGTTCTATTATCGTCACCGATGTCGCTTTTTAGAGGCACACTACTTGCGCCCCTGAACCATTGAGGCATGCCGCTTGCACCCCTGAACCGGTCAATTGTTCCTAGCCCAGTTCAAGCCTGTGTTGGCTTGAGTTGGGATTTTAATTTTCAGATATTTATCAGGAGTCTCTCTGGCTGTCTTCCTCCCTTAATAAAGAAACGGTCTGGTTGATTACTGTTTGGCTTCTCCTTGCGTCCTTCCTACCAAGCTGCGATGTAGGCTTTGTGGGTTTACTGATGTAATCTTACATCGAACTCGAAGGAAGCAGGATCATGTCAGACGTTCGGCACTCTGGCACATACGGCCCGAGACACTTAGACAAGCTTTGATAGGTATTTACCTGCTTTGACCTTTCAGTTTTGTGTTTTAAGCCAAGGTAAATGCAGTTCGTTTGTTCTAGAGTATTTGTGTTATTTTTTACATTTGTTATTCTATTTCCTAACAAGGTTGTTCCAGAATAAAATTTTATACCTATGTTTTTAAGGCATGAGCGAGTTTTATTAATCATGTCGTCTATCTTTTGTCCATGACTTGTGGTCATGTTCATACCTTGGTTGGTCATAACTAATGAGTGCTCATTAACTCAGCTTATTTCATTGCCTAATATCCAGCATCAATCACCTCAAGAAACTTCTTCATAAGAATTGTATAGACGATGTTAGTGAAACTATATATGGTTTGGTGAAATCATTTAGGTTTCACCTACAACTAGTTTTAAAGTTTCTTAAAGAAACACAATTTTTTGGAAAATTTGAAAAATAAAATCTATCATATATTTAATGTACTATAACATAGCCTTACCTTGTACACTATTCCCCCCCATAGATTATTTATATATCAGCTCTATACACTGATTTTGTTTTCCGTTTTTTTTAATGTATATATACCACATTTTGACACCCAATAGCGATGTCTTTTTTCGTGTTAAATATCAATTCATTCATTCATTGAAACTATATACACGTTCATTGTTATTTCATCGAGACTTCTTAATACTTCCATAACCAATGACAATAAACCTTTGGAGTAGCAAGTTATCCAAAAAAAAATTTAAGTATAATTACTTTTTGGGACATTTCAATACTAAGAACGACACTTGTTTTAGATTTGAGAAATTATGTAAACTAGTGCTTTTGTTACTTTTCGAGCTTGTAAAAAAAAATGGTTACTATGTGCTTGGATGGGTTTAACAGTGGACAATAATATGTGATCTTTTTTACTTCAGATTACAATCAAATTATTTCATATACCATATAGCATTTGGCTATTTCTTATTTTTTGAATGTTAAACTATGTTGACATTACGTATATTATTTTCTTCTGGAATAGCCCTTTGTTACTTTTTTAATAAATAAATAACCAAAGCATGTCAAGTAAATTGTTTGGTTCCATCTGTTTGTCAGCATAACGCTTAGATGGCTGGAAAGATATTTTAGATCAAATATATAGGTCAAAGTCCCATTTAAGAGTTAATTTAATTTTTTGCATGTTACAAGCATTTGACTTACTATCAAACATTTAACAAACTATCAAGCATTTGCCCTACTATCCAATATTTTTACAAAGTCACTCATCCGTCAATTGTAGACATGTTTTCGCCATGTTTGATCGGCTCTATGCTTGACATTAGTCTTTTTAGGTTGTAAGCTCGAAAAACTTATTTTTTTCTACAGAGATTCTAGAATACGGTGGCCCGATGCCCATGGCCAGTGTTTTTCTCTGACTCGGGCCACCTAACAAATACTTTCATCAAGTGAATATTTAAGCACAGCCAGTGAATTTTAAAATCCACTGGCCTAATTCAGATCTTAATTATGATTAATATTTAAATATGAGCGTGAACAGAATATTTAAATTTTTTCTAGCAAATTATATGGTGGATATCACCATTAAGTAGTCTGCAACTGTTTTCATAGCATAGCAGCATGACATGAGAATTTGCAGACTACGAGATAACCACCATATTTGATTTGAGACCTTCAATATTCTAAAAGATGAAATTAGTCGCTTCTTACTAATGCTATAAATTTTATTATATAATTTCATTTGTTAATTTTTCGATGTTTATAAATTGATATTTTCAATCTAAAATTCTGGTTACAGCTTATCTGAACATTAAACAGCCATGTACGTAACAGGTCACACAATGATAAACAATGCAGCCGTTTCTGTGAAACTGCTTTAATTTCGTGTTTAGCATTTATATAAATCATTGGATTTAAAATGGTGAATTTGATATTACATTTGTTTGAGAACTGTTAGTGGTATTGAGATAAAATATAATTGTATTTGGCCAGTTAGTCTAGCAACTAAAGTTTGTCATAGTCTGATCTATGGATAATTTACATTTGTAACAATAAAAAAACTCTGATCTATGGATAATTTACATTTGTAGCAATAAAAAAACAGACTACCAATAATAAAGGATACTATTTTGCATATTCAACCCAAAGTCGTTACCACAATATCCAGCTTTGCATCTGATTAGTTGAAACACCTTTAAGACTGCAACTAAGGTTTTGTTGAAACATTTTCAAGATGGCTGGCCACTATGGATTTTGCTGGGTTAAAACATTTTCAAGATTGCCTGTATTGAAATATTTTCAACTGGACATGGTGCAGATATTTTGACTAAGATTCCTGCAATTGAGTATATGAATTAAAATACCAAATGGTCACTCCATCTGAGGAGATGTCAACTATTTCTAAACTGCTGAACTGATTGGGATTACACCTGGATGAAATGTTACTTGCATGGTTCCAACCACAATTCTTCGACGATCAATTCAAACTCCAAATTCTATGGAAACCAGGAATCCCTCCGTGTCACTGTGAGATTCATCCTAACAGCAAACATCTCCCTGTCATATTATTACAAGAAGTAACGAAAAGAAGAAGACTTAATTCAAACTGCAAGATGGAAACGGTGGATTGGCTGAAAAATTTGTTGTCTTCTCAAGAAAGTCTGAATGGATTTTGACGGAACATGTTTATACAACTACAAGTGTTTAACTAATTTCAAATGCTGAATGTCAAGGCCGATATTTATAGTCATTTGTGAGAGGATTTTTGTTCACTTGGAAATTTGTAATACTAATTATGAATAGTCTTAATGTAATATATGTATAAATGGTGCCCGTTTCAACATATTACATAGTTATGTTTTGGAATTTACAAGAGTTTGCTTCAAAAACTTGTAACTTGTTGGGGAAAGTTAGTTTTCATTAGATAAATGCAATTATATATATGCTTTAAAGTTACGTGTAGAAGGAAAAAAATGACATTGTTTCATTATTTTAAGGACTTGAAAGACTACATGAGACAAGCTGGAGAAGTTACGTATGCTGATGCACACAAAATGCAGAGGAATGAGGGGTAATTATTTTTTTATAACCTATTAAACAGTGTTTATTTTCTGATGCATAAGTGCTCTGTAGTCAACTTTTTCCTTGCTAATTTTTTTGCTAGTGGATCACTTACGTTTGCTGACCAAGCTGCTAGCAACGCTCACACTTCTAAAATTTATTCTTGTGACCTCTCAATAACATTGTGTACCCAAGTGAAGTAGAAGAAGGGACTTCTGTTATCAGATAAGAGCACTTAAACAGCAGGTTTGCTCTATTATACTAACACTAACTTCTGTCCTGGGCAGGCAGTCAAGGCAGCTCAAATGTTCATTCAGGACACACATGCTTGAACATCAATTAGATATAAGCATCTAAATAAATTTGTACTAAATAATGAATGTCAGATATAAATGGTGTTGTGATGAGTCGCATCTTTCGGGACTGACAACTGATGATCATTTCCCAACGTGTACTGAACACCTTTTTAATATTAATACAGTCACTAACGCATCCCTGTGTACCAGGATTGCAGTATTATTTTACATTTGAAGTATACCATGTATGTTGAG
>JAUTCZ010094560.1:0-15666 GCA_032273805.1 Melanodrymia brightae
AGAGTAGCCTATGTGGCGGCAGCGGGTTTCCTCTGTGACCATGTGTCAATATAACCATGCGTCTGACGTCCAATAACGACTGATTTATAATCGATGTGTTTCTAGTGACATCGTTAAATAAAACAAACTTTACTTTCATCAAGTTGACAAGTGCATAAATACTACAGTACTATCAACGCATCACATGCAACTTATGTCAATAGTCTAAAACATTCTTGTGACTCGATTACTTGATTTTGTTAGTTTTGTGGAATGTGATTTTTTTACATTAGATTTTTATATGAAAAATAAATCCCTGGTATATGAAAATCAGTACATAAAGATTTTGAGATATACATGTACTTTCAGCCATTATTGTGATGCCATCCATGCAGTTGTGATTCCACACATACTACTGAAATGTCACATATCTATACTACTGTCAGTCTTTGCCATGAGCAAAATCTACTATGATGTCATACAAGTTAATGAGATGTCATACAAGTTAATGAAATATCATATATGCCACTGATATGTCACACATGTGATACATGTTGACCATTATTATCACAGTTTTGTAGAATGATACTGATTTATTTCAGATTTATCTACATTGGTGCTGCCAGAGTCTGATTCAGAAGCAGAAGACAGTATTGTTGGTCAGATTCCTCAAGCTACCCTTGTATTTGAAGATGGTAAACTTAAAATAGACTTTAAATCACCAAATTAATTTTCATAACAGTAAGGTGATATAGATTGTAATATTTGACTACTTGAAATAATTTGCATGCATCATGAAATAGGAGCGGGGCTGCTCAGTGCAAGAGCTTCAATAGGTTGACAGATCGATCTTCCTCAGTGTGCTATCCTGTCTGTAGGAAAGTGCACAAAAAAGATCTCTTTGTGTTATTCAGTAAGAGTAGCCTATGTGGTGGCAGCAGGTTTCATCTGTGATCAAGTGTCGATAAAACCATGCATTTGACATCCAATAACCACTGATTAAAAATCAATGTGTTCCAGTGGTGTCGATAAACAAACTAACATAAAGAATTATCTATAATTTTCTCAAAATGACTGAAGATGTATGCCATTGCTAGTGATCATTAACACCAAAGCATTTCATCTTAAACTTACTCTTAACTAACAATGTTTTCATTTCTCACTTAAACAAACACTCTAAATTAATGGATTCTGAAACCACACTTCATTTGACTCCAACTAATACTGTTGATTTAGACTTCAATGCTGCCTCGCATCTGTTCAGTATACCACTTATTATAGCAATACTACATGCTTGTAAAATACACCTTGAGCAGCCAATCGGCGAAAAAAGCAATTATTGTGTATGATTTAACAAAATTCCCTAGATTGTTTTACTATCTGTGTAAATATATGACTTGTATAATGGATAAATATATTTCTCGAAACGAACATTTTGACTTGTTTAACTGTTTGCTTCATTGTGTTTAGATAAGGAAATGTGTGGTGATGTTGATTTATTGAGTGCTCCAACCCAGGCTTTTCTTGCTGAGAGTGACTTGGAAGATGACAGTGATGGTATGATATCCATTCTTATTACAGACGTTGTAGAATTACTTTTTACTTTTTTTGGATAATTATTCGCTAATTTATACAGGAATGCACAAATTGTAAGAACGATAATTTTATTTGTGCATTGGTTGTGCAAATTAATCTGGGATAACTGATTTTTCATTTGCATTATTTTTGTTTTTGACTGCATATAAACAAGTTTTTGCTGAATGTTTTTCTAGAATTAAAACATTTGTGGCCATAAAATCAATCTGGTTTAGACATATATCTCTATTATGCAGATATTGATTTAAATAGCACTATATGATTTACAATGCAAGTATGGGTCTTGTTGTAGATGGGAGTGGGACATAGCACAGCATAAGAGCATCTGCCTGAGGTTCGAGAATCCGAATGATCTATCTCCCTCAGTGGATCTGTTGATCTATTTTCCTTTCCATCCAGTTATTCGCGACTGTTTAAACAATAGTGGTGGTGGTGTGTGCTATCCTGTCTGTGGGAAAGACCAGTGGCATCAGGTTTCTTCTGAGTCCATGTGTTTGACATGCTGATTATTATTAATCAATGTGCTACTTGGTGTCATTTAGCAAACCAACTTTATCTGTTTTATAGATGATGATAAAGCCAAAGCAAACTTGCTTCTGAATGCAGCGACACAGATGTGCCCTGACATGCAGAGTGACTCTGACGATGAAGAGGACAAATCAGTCCTGTACGCTCCAACACAGGCATTTGTGGAAAACACCGATTCTGAGTCACAGGTTAGATCAGGCTTGATGAAAATAAACTTTGTTGTTGGATGTCAAAAATGGAGGGGTGCAGAAAGTACTCGCCCGCTCGCCAAATGCGAGTAAAAATTCTAATAAACAATACTAAAGGACCAGATGGTGTTGAGAGACGTTTGTGAAGCTAACAAGTGAAATGTATATATCCAAATAATTTGTAAGTAATATCAACATTGAAAAGGGGAATATAGCTAACAAAAATATTTTACAATCTTTTTGTTTTGGTTAATTGCACATACTAAGTATTTTCACTTGCAAAACAGAATTTTAGATTGCAATGCCTTCAGTGCTCTATCCAGAACTAAATTTAACTTAATCCATAATTACATCATAAATTTGACTTTTTATTGTGTTTTATTTTATGTTTTGATTTTATTTTTTCAGGGCTCACCCGGTCCTACTTTAAAGTATAACATGGATGTTAATAAAAACCCTAAACGTTCACCTTTGAGAACTCGCAAACAGTTGAAGGGTGTAGTGTCTGGCACCTGTGCTGCTACCCAACCTTACACCATGGGAGTGAATGATTCCGAAAAGACAAACATTGAAGATGTAGCAGAAACTCAGAGTTTTATGCAGGACAGTGAAAAGTCTGACAAAACAACAAGTCAGAGATCTGACACTGTCCAAGAAAAGGGGGTACATGAAGACCCTGGACTAATTGAGACCCAGGTGTTTGAGGAGATTGAGGAAGATAGTATTGCACAGAACGCTCTCAGTCACTTGTTTACTACTCCAACTCTTGCATGTGACATGCCTGGTGATGATAGTGATGAGGAACACATTGCAACAGAGGATGAGGCAACACAAGCATTTGGAGACAATTCATCAGAAAAGAATCTAAATGATGATCGCACACAAGTTATAGGCAATGAAGATGCCACTATAGTTCTCGAGGATAGAACACCAAAAGCTAAGTGTGGTGCATCTGCTATGAGAAACTCTGCTGCTGATGATGATGCTACTCAGGTTTTTGATGGTGCAACTCTTATAGTAAAAGAACCAGAAAAGAAACCCAAAAGTCAGAAGTCAAAGGTTCAGGTTATGTCTGATGATGATGCTACTCAAGTTTTCGAAATGGCTGACGATTCTACACTCGCTATTGAAGAACCAGAAAAGAAATCGAAAGGTCAGAAGTCAAAGCTTACGGTTACTTCTGATGATTCTGATGATGATGCTACTCAAGTTTTTGAAATGGCTGACAATTCTATACTCGCTATTGAAGAACCAGAAAAGAAATCGAAAGGTCAGAAGTCAAAGGTTCAGGTTACTTCTGATGATGATGCTACTCAAGTGTTTGAAATGGCTGATGATTCTACACTTGCTGTAGGAGAACCAAGAATGAAAGTGAAAGGTCAGAAGTCAAAGCTTCAGGTTACTTCTGATGATTCTGATGATGATGCTACTCAAGTTTTTGAAATGTCAGATGATTTTAAATTCGCTATTGAAGAACCAGAACAGAAATCAAAAGGTCAGAAGTCAAATAGTATGGTTCATATTCCATCTGATGATGATGCTACTCAAGTTTTAGAAATGTCAGATGATTTTACACTTGCTGTTGAAGAACCAGAAAAGAAATCACAAGATAGCATGTCAAAAGCTAATGATCCATCTAATGATGATGATGCTACTCAAATTTTTCAAACAACTGATAATGATGCTACGCAGGTGTTTCAAACTGCAGCTGATGAAAGTCACAAACCAGAAAAGAAACCCAGAGGATGCAGGTCAAATGCAAATACACAGCCTTTGGTTATTAAGGATACAAAACACAAATCGAACAATCGAACTATGAAAGCATGTATTCCTTCTGGAGATGATGCGACTCGGAATTTTGGAACAGAAGATACAACTCTTGTTATTGAAGAAATAGAAAGTAAAAGTGAAAACCATCAGTCTACTGATTTCAACGATGAAGATGCCACTCAAGATGATATTAGGGAACCAGAAGTGATAGCCAAAGGAACGACGAAAAAAAGAGGTAAACCTTCTGGAACAAAGAAAATGGGAAGCGAAAACCAGCCAGCAGAGTGTGAACATGAATTGAACAAAACAAAATCATCTACGAATGGACAAGCTATTGATACTACTCGCCTTTCTCAAGCTAAGAAGACATCAGATAGAAAAAGTTTACGAAATACTAAAACAACAGTACCAAATGAAGACACGACACAGGAATGTGATGCCGATCTTCCCACAGAATTTGGTAAGAAAGGGAGGCCAACGAGGACAAGAAAGAGCAATGCTGTTGCCAGTAAGATGGAGGTTGCTGTTGAGCAGTCTACTGAAGATAATTTAGAAGCTACCCAAGCCTATGGAGATGATGGTGAAGAACCTGTAAATGTGGAAGTAGCTAAATCGAAGAGACCGGTTAGAAGGCAGACAACTGGACCAGAGACGATAACATCTGGTAAAAGAACTGGGAACAGACGATCAGTTCCTCTTGACAGTTGCAGCACCAAGAAAAGTGGAAAACAAGAGAAAACAGGTACAGTCAACTTCCCAATCATGTTTGAGCAACTAGGAGGATGTGTCCCCATGATATCTTACACATACTGGACTTTAACTTGAGTATGTAACAAGTAGCTAGGAAGATATTACATATACATGTAGACAAACAGTTGAATACGTAATGCACATCTAGGAATGTATTGTGACATATCTCACATAGAGACACAGTGAGATACATAACTCACCACTGCTATAATGCACAACTAGGATTGTATTGCATTGTCTTCCCTGTATAAGCTAGGTAATTAATTGGGATTGATTATTTTTTGTTTCAGTTGAATCTGACCCTCTTGAAGCGACTCAGGTATATGGCATACATGATGAAAACACACCAGAGGTTTGTTATCTACATAGCTAATTTAAATAATTATAAAAAATTCAATATCGGTCTTAGATATATAATACGAAATTGTATTTAATATCAATATCTTTAGACAGAAGTATAATAACATTGTGTTCTGTTTCAGTAGATTGAAATCATAATGTATTGCAATCAGATCTCCATACAGGGCTGGATTACCCGCAAGGCAGACTGAGAAAACAAATATTTAGTGGTTCTTTTTTACTTTGAAATGTCTTTAAAAAAAAAGTTTATTTAACAACACCTCTAGAACACAATTATTAATCAGCGGTTATTGGATGTCAAATGCACGGTTATATTGACACTTGGTCACAGAGGAAACCCGGTGCCACCACATAGGCTACTCTTACTGGATAACAGCAAGGGATCTTTTATGTGCTCTTTCCCACAGACACGATACCATGGCCTTTGATTGGTTGGAACGGGACATAACTCAACAGGTCCCCTGAGGATGATCGATCCTTCGACCCATTGAGCCGCAGGTGGATGGTTTACCGCTGGACTACGCACCGCTCCTAGAATGTCATCAAAAACATTTTCAAAGTGTCCTACATAACTTCGCAAAATTTAAATGTAAACGGTAAACATGCGCTAAAGTGCGTATTAGCCAGATATTGTAACATCCTATAACATTTCTATTTGGGGAGTATAAAGTTGTCCTACCATAAAGGATGACTTAACTTAAGTATTTCAGAAATTAAACAAGTGGTTTCATATTTTTGCAGATCAATAATCCTGTGGAGACGGAAAGTCCAGAAAAGGTTCTTCTCAAGTCAGCTTTGGCGAGTCCAAGTAAGAAAAGAAGTCCATCACCATCACCAAGAAGAGTCGCATTTAAAATGCAGGTAAAGTTTACTGTCTTAAAAATGATTATGGTCAATCCTTAGTATAAATAGTAGGTCAATTAAACCAACTGAATATTCTTTGAAACATTGAAAACCCATGCTATTGTTGTTTAATAATAAACCCATGTTATTGATGTTTAATAATAAATTGACCTTCCTATTTTAAATAAAATTTTGATTCCAAAAAATTGAATTTATTGATAAAAATAAGCAGTAGTATTTATGTTCTGGGTATTTTTATTACAGAAAAGTTTAGAAAAAGATAATAAAGATGCTGTGATGTCACCTCGAGGTCGTACAAGGAAAACCAATGATACTGTCAATGAAGATGAATCAAAAGTTACCAAAGAGAAGAATGAGAAAGAAATTGCAAAAGAGGAAACACAACCTAGGATGTCCAGAAGAGGGAAAAAAGTGCAAACTACTCCGTCTGATGAAGTGAAGGCTAAAAAGCAAAACAAGTCTGTGATACATGATAGATTTAAGGACCAGGTTGATTCTGAAGATGATCTAAATAATTCTGGTTACTCCAAGAAGAGAAAAAAGATAGTGATGGCAGCTGTTGTTGTTGATTCAGCCACTACTGTGTCAAAGGATTCTGCACAGAGCACAGAAGTTGGTGTTTCTGGTGATTCTGTTTTGAGCAATGTGGAGAGTGAATTGTTCCCGAGTAAAGGACGGGGCAGACGTGCTAGATCTGCTAGAGCAGAACCGGGTAATAAAACTGCTGTCATTAAATCCGATTATCAAGATAAAGATAAAGGAGCTAACACAGGTAAAGTTGTTAACGATGATGTATCAGCATCTCCGTCTTCTAAGAGGATCAGAAGAAGCACTTTTAAAGTAGCTGAAAATGCTGCATTGAAAAAGGAAAGTAGTAAAACTGTAAATTCAGACAAGAAAAATAAAGAACAGAATGTGACTAAAAGTGAACAATTCGTTGATAAAAAGTTGTCAAAAAGGCAAAAGGATGCAACTGAAAAACGTGTAACAGAAAGCAAAGCAAATGAATCCAAAGATGTTAAGTCGACTTCTAAAAAAGACGAAACTGAAGATTCAACTAATGTTAAGTCATCAAGGAGTCGCAAGACAGAAAAATCCATTGCTCTGGAAACTGAGAAGAAAACATTAATAACAGAAAGTAAACCTTCCAGAAAGCGAAAAGGAACTTTAGATGATAGTGGTGAAACTAAGTTGAAACAAACTAAAATGGACAAATTTACTTTCTCTGGAGCAGGAGATATGTCCCCCACAAAGGGAAAGAATAAACGGCCATCTGTGGGTGTTGAAGTGAGTAGCAGTAATGAAGTTCAAACCAGGACCAGCCGAGCTTCAATAGCACCAAGTACTGTGATACGAGATTCACCATCTAAGAGAGGAAACAAGAATCGCCATGTGTCCGGGCCACCAGCTGTCAAAACTAAGGAGATAGATAAATCTGTGAGTTCCAACAGGAAACGACGTGGAGCCGATTCCGACAACCAAACTAATGTAAGTAATGTTCTCAAGATAGCGTTGTGTAGATAGTCGGGTGCATGCTGCTGTAATTTTCAGTTTAACAAACAAAAAAGAAAAAGGTTTCTGAAGGAATGTGTTATGGTTGTTGTTAATGACTTAATGTATGTTTTGGTAATCAGAGTATAACTTGAGTCTTAATACAGAAATCTTTGTAAAACAGCTTGATATTAGTGCTATACTACATGAAACTAAGGAATGGTGGTGCACTGAAAAGAAAACCTTTTGTGAAGATCTTGTATTATCACGAAGTTAGCTGTGATTCGTGAGTGTAGGTATGGATTGGGTTTTAGCTAAGTTACACATTTTGATGTTTAGATTATATTTGCATTTTAAAACTTAAATTTTAAATAAGGAAGATTACTCTTTATATGTTTGTTAAGCCTAAATTTATTTATAGGAGATATCTAGTGCACAAACCAAGAAGGCCAAACTACCAACAACACCGACAAGAGCGAAGTCACCTAAATCTGCTACTGTTAACATCCGATCACCATCACTGAGACAGACGTCACTGGCTTCAAAACCGAGGGTGATGTTCACAGGTGTTGTAGATGAGCAGGGAGAAAAGGTAATCTAAGATTTCACTAGTATTTCTAGTGTAAGAATATTTCATCAATACATTGACCAGTTATAGATGGGAACGAGTTCACAGATTAAAAGTACAGGGGTGGTATTTATCAAACAACTTAAGTTTTTCTTAAGTTTTGACTTAAGTTTCATTAAATCGACTAACGTAAGACAAAACAATCCACAGTAAACAAGCTTAATTTTTTGTGTAGAGTTATTTTTTCACAGAACTTAAGTCAAAATCGCAGAGACTTAAGTTTTTTCTCAGACTTAAGTCTTATTTCTGACTTAAGTTGCTTGATAAGTACCGTCCCTGTTTAAAGACCCTCACTCACCAAACTTTTCTGCTCTCCTGCATCTGCAGACAATAGCAGTGACCTTAGAAGTGTTCTAACTTTTTTTTTACTTCCGTATTTTGGCAAGGTATTTGTATGACATGTAACAAATAATTTTACATAATGTTCGGTTATTAAGACTAATGCATTTTCTATGCATAAATGTGTTAGTTAAAATAATATATATATTTTTAAGCAAACCACTCCTCTAAATGGCTTATCATGAGTGATGGTGAGCGATGGCGAGCAATCGCTCACCTTAAAAGCACAATGCCTGGAAACTAATAATTGATTAGGATTTGTTTTTTGCTATATCCATGGGAAATAGTGTTGGCCTTTGCTGGTCAATATTGAAGCTTGACGGCACATGTATTCAGCAGCACATGTCATACTACTGTGTATTCAATCAGTCTTTGTAAAATAGTGCTTTTCGTGCATAACTTACATATTATCTTTTTCTAAATCTGTTTTTAGATTGTGAAGGATCTTGGTGGTGAATTGGGAACATCTCTTCAGGACTGCACTCATCTGGTCACTGACAAGGTTAGCTTATATACAGTTTGTAAAAAGCCATTTGTCACACATAGGCCTGTGTTAAGTTTGTTGTTTGTATTGTTAGTATAAGATAGATTCTAGGTTTTTATTCTAGGTTTCTCACAAATGAAGTTTGATTGCTGTCACAGGAAATGTGTCCTATGCAAACCATTTTTTACATTGAAAACATAAACTCAATCAAATGAAGATCGTTATCACTGGCCTCCATAGTACAGTGGTTAATGCATCAGATTTAAGACTAGTAGGTACTAGGTTCAAATCCCATTCGTGGCATATGGGATTTTTAATCCCAGTACTGGCTTCAACCCAGAGTGAGTGCTCTGCAAGGCTCAGTGGGTAGGACTAGGTGTACTACCACTTACACAGACCCATTTTTGCAACTTGTGTAACAAAGCCTGTGGTATGTACTGTCCTGTCTGGTAAAGTGTATATAAAAAATCCTTTGCTACTTACCAAATAGGATTAATGGGTTTCTTCTCTCATACTAACACTAACTTCTGTCCTGGATAGGCAGTCTATACTGCATGACAATGACAGACATGCTTGAATCTTACTTGTAAATAAGTTATAACTAACTAACTAGATCATTATCTTATTGAAGGTGAGAAGAACTGTCAAGTTTCTAGGCTGTCTGGCACGAGGTCTGCCCATCACCAGTCCACATTGGCTCAACAGTTGTAAAGCAGCTGGGATGTTCATAGGTGAGCAGGCTTCTTTGTATTCAATTCTATAAAAAATTTACCAAATTTACGTTCAATAAACAATCGATTTAAGACATTTTTAGACATTCTCATTTTCTAGAAAACAGAATATCTAACGTATTTTTTAATGGTAGACCAAACTCACATTTTTATTTAATTTGTAGGATGTGAAAATATTATTAAATTGGGTGATATATTTTTATGAATTAAGGTTAAACAAATGTAACTTTTAATAAGTAAGAGAATATCATTCATTTGCTATTGCATCTTATCACTTCATTTTGTCAAAATGCCTGCCAGTTGACATAATTGAATTTATCTATCTGGACTTGACAAGATTTTCTTGTGGAAAAGTTATCCTGGACAACCTTCATGCATTCGGTCACTTCGCTTATCAATTATAATTGGACAATATATATATTTTTTTAGAACAAGTAGATTTAAAGATTCACATATATAGTGAACAAGTACAAATTTCTGCTTGTTTTTAGCACTGATACCAGTAATGATAACAGAATCTGTCTAAATGGTAATGTTATATTTTTGCACAGACTGTTCCAAATTCTTGATATGTGACTCGGCTGCTGAGAAACAGTACAAGTTTTCCTTGAAGCGATCAATAGAACATGCAGCCAGCGTGCAGATGTTTACCGACTACAAGATCCACGTCACCAAGTCTGTCCGGCCAGAACCAACACAGATGAAAGGTGAGATGGAATTAGAATCATTTAATTCGAAAACATTGTCTACTAAAGTGAAAAGAATATACTCTGTGGGTCTGATGTGATATTGAGATATATTTTCAGTAAAATATGATGAATAAAATGCTTGATTTTGTCTTATATGTTGAATGTGGGGAGCAAATAGACTCAATTGAAATGTATTTTTAATTCTTGTTTCTTTCTCAGATATATTGCAGTGTGCTGGTGCACGGGTAAGTTTTCAAATGTTCTTATTGTTAAAGTTCCTTTGTTAAAGTGTATCTTTGTACAAGTGTTTTTAACCCAATCTAAGTAGTTTTAAGGTATAAATGTTTGTCAAACCATGTATAGCTCAGATCAGAATGTTGGTTAGTATTAATTTTATATATATTTGTATAGAAATCTACTATTATTATTATATCTTGAGTTAGTTTTGTTTCAGTTACACTTCATTTATGCTGGGCAACCAGATTATATTTACATCATCATATGTAAATATGGAAATAAAGAATTGTATTGTATGTTTATTCAGGAAAAAAAAGTAGTAGATGCTCTTCTAGAAAACGACAATAATATTTTGTTAGTAATTTTAACCACGATATTGTTGAAGCATGGTAAAAATTAGCTGTTTATTGTTGTTATGGTTGATGTAGTATGTTGCTGGAATGCCGAGGAAGCATGAAGAGAAGCTGGTTGTGATATCGTGTGAGGAGGACAAAGCTGTCTGTGAACCTGCACTCAATGTTCTGATTCCTGTTGTGTCTGCTGAGTTTGTCCTCACAGGAATTTTGAAACAAGAACTCAATATCAAGAAATATCCTTTTATGTTGGTCTTTATTAACCATCTTATTGAGTTTTAAATAATGACTTCATAACACACTTTTTCATTTGTAGTCTGTATCATGGCACATACATTAGAAATCTTTGCTATTCCACATTTCCCTAACCCTTGCTAATTACCAAAGGGAGGCAACTGAATGCCTCTTTAATTTTAAAAATTAGTTATAAAGTTATAACGTATTTGTGTAAACATTTCCTGTGTCTGCGAAATTGTGTCAAAAGAAAGTTTCTTATTTGCTTTGTAGCACAGAAAAGTGTTTGGTACATCAATCTTGTTGTTAACTGATATTTATAATAATATGGAATTTTAGTTTTGTCATTTTCCTGAACACAAGTACCTATCAATTGTTTTCTGGTGGCAAGACTAAAATTGCTGGTACAAGATCAAAAGGAAGAAAGAGATGAATACGTAAGAATCAACAGGTGTACCAGAGAAATATAAAGATCAGCATGGACAACTTCACAAGAGACATTTAGACTTTTATCTTTGTATCGTGTGACTTAACACATTTGTATTATTACCTTGCAGTTAAAATATAAGTGTATAAGTATTACTTCCTGTTTTATAAAAAATGTGAAAAAAATGATTATTTTCAAACATTTGAAAATTTGGTTGTAATATTGACAGCAAACATTTTTTTTGATTGTGAAGCAATATTCCAATTTACAAGAACAAAAAATAATGTTCTATGCTACTTTTAAATAGCAAATCTTTGAAGAGCCTCATACATTATATACTGATGCTCGAGTGTTGCTAGTCAGAACATGTATAATTATATCTGCTCAATTTGTTTTAGAGGATATGTGTACAATTTAATGCAATTGGCCATTGTGATCAATCTTGATTTCTTCTGTAGGTTTAAAGAAAACTATATCTAAGCTTCATCACAACGTTAAGCTCATCATTTTGTGATGTGTACTTGTACTATAAACTGAAGTTTGTTTTAAATTTGACCCCACATACAGTGCACTATTTATAACCTTAAACAGATATACCTTACTCAATTTAATTCCAACAGGCAGCATTACTTCCACGTTTCTGCTCTGCTGCATCTCCAGACAATAACGTGACCTTAGAAATGTTAGAACTAATAAGTGACGTATTTGTACAATGTACAAAACACAGTTTTATGTAATATAATGACATTGTTGTTGTCTATAATCATATAATAAATTAATCCAATTATGTAGATAAATGAGGAAAGTGTTTTCTCTTCTGTTTATTTGCAAATCAATTTGCATGTAACACGCTCCACATCATGGTCACGTGGTCGCATTTTTTGTGCAAACATGGCGAGCTTTGGGTTATTGATAGGCACATCAACCTATGTATATCTTCATGGAATTTTACAGTAATATGCAACTCAACTCAATTTCTGTAAAATGTTTGTTTTTTTTATCGTTTTTAAAGAATAATAGTTGTTTTTTTTTCACATTATAAAGAAAAGAACTTCACTGAAAAAAAAAAAACACAAAAAACAAAAAATAATAATTTGGGGATTTTTTTCAAATTGGGAGTTCCCCCTAGGGGAATGTGGCCGGTAACTGGTCCCAAATTGTATGGTAGATTAAACCCTGATAGAGTGTGTACTAAATAGAGGATTTTAAATGAGCTAACCTTTATCATCAATCCCAAGTGAAATCTTTTTCATTTGTCATGATTTTTTGCGAGTGACTAAAATCAAAATTATTTCACGAGGGACATGATAGTAGGTTTAATTAATATTCTATTTATTACTGCAGACATTTCATTGTAAAAAGTTTTTCAAAACATTTCATGCCGATGTAACAATGTAAATAAAGAACATGAAGGGTATTTATATGCGATAAGCATATCATGTTGACAATTTGTGATGTCATACTTTAGTAATGTTCATATCAGTGGCTGGAATGATTTTAACAACGAAATTAAATGAAACGTTATATCAATGTTCTCAGTGAGAAATTATGATATATATTTTCCCAGGTTAGAGTGCCTGCTGGGGTAATAAATGTGTACAACTCTACATTATTCACAATTGGATGATTATCTTAATAAAAAACAATTTCATTCTTTTTTATTTTAAGTTTGAGCAAGTCTATATAAAGCTGCCTTGAGAGATTTATTCGAACTTTTTAAAACTTTTTTGGAAATTATCTTGTTTTTTTTATTGTTTTATTTTTCATATTTTAAAACAATTTGTTTTCTTAAAGGGTCATCTAAAACACTATTTTGTTCACATGCCTTAAAATCACATTTGAGGCCATAAAATGTTTGTGTTGTGGCGCATACACCTCTCAAGATAGCTTTGGAGTATTGTGCCTTAGTTCATATTCATAAACATTTTTTTTACTTTTTCATTTTGTATCACGCTCATGCCTGATAAAATATTAATATTTTTTAAAACAAAAACTACCAATACTACACCAGTATTTTTCAATATTCAAATCCATAACATTGAACTATAATAACTAAACATTTGTTTGATGTCTTTCATATTGTACGTTTTACTACATATATTTTACAAAGCTTTATCAAAATATTTGTCTTGAATCAGTCTTAAATTTATGATTTTTTGTTGCTTTTATTGGTGTTAACTGTTATAAATGTTTAATTATGCCATTTTTTTAAGCTTCATAAAATGATGTTTATAAGAGTGGTAGGTTTTTTTATATTTTGCAGATTACCAACCTCTGAAATAATAACTTGAACTTTAATTTCCATTTCCAAAAAAAAATAGTATGTAAAGTTTTTCTGTTTTAAATATCATCCTTGGAGAGTAATGTGTTGCTCTCATGCATGTTATACATGACCAGTGCTGCATTTGATGTTTTTCTGTTTCCAAACTAGAATTTGTACAACAGTTTTCTGTTGTGAACTATAAAGTTAATCAAGTGTATGCATTGCAAAGACAATAAAACAGTATTATATTTGAGGTTGTTTTTATACATTATGGGATGAACTTTTTGTTATTTTATTAGTTTAACGCCTTCAAGAATGGGTTATTTTTTGTATGGTCTTACCTAAACCAAGTTTATGTGATGTTCAACGTTTTGCAAAAACATCAGGCATCGATCATTATTTACGCATAGATGCATATACTACTTAGCTAGACTTCATGACAGAAGGGGTCTGCACATATGACATAATTTACACAGATGATATATGATGCAACGAATATCCTACTTGGACTTGTTTCAAACAACAATAAAAACAGCATACAAAACAATGTCTGTGCATGATGGGTGTTTACATAGGGGCAGAATATGCTAAACTTTTATAAACACCTGGTGTCATCACTACTTTATGATACGTGAGTACATGCAATCTCAACTTCATCATAATGTCCCTTTGGATGCCTTGTAGTCATTGGCTAGATAACTGCAGAAATAAATTAACATTATCCAATTGTAATTCATAGGTAATGAGGGTAGGAGACTAATTACAATTACAAGTTAGTGTTAGTATAATAGAGAAAACCTGCTATTCCTATTTGATAAGTAGCAAGGGGTCTTTTATATGCACCAGACAGAACAGTACATACCACAGCCTTTGTTAAACCAGTTGTGGACACTGGTTGGTGTAAGTGGAAGTACACCTACCCATTGAGCCTTGCGGAGCACTCACTCTGGGATGGAGTCTGAACTGGGATTAAAAACCCATATGCCACGAATGGGATTCGAACCCAGTACCTACCAGCCTGATGGCCGAAGCTTTAACCACTGCACCACTGAGAAAACTACTATGTATATAGTGACAAGATGACCACTCCTCATTTGGTGTTGATGGGGAACTTCAAAATGATTGTTTGAGAAATTATTTAGAATAAATATATAAGGACTGTCCTCCAACTGTCACGTGAGTTTGGCGTCTATAAATATAGGCAGCAGAAGTGGACAATGTTTTTAGTTTTGACTTTGTTTAAGTCAATAGATTAGTTAATGAACACTTCAATATGGTATGAGTGAAACTGACTTTTTTCATTGATAAAACAAGAAATAGTATATTTTGTTTACAGAATTGATGTTCAATTTAGACATACCGCTGACAAACGATCAATGAGTGTTGATATAGTAATGTGCTATTACATAATTATAATGACGTCTGAGTCTCGAGTTTTCGCAAGATTTAGGACAAAAATGTGACATGTTCAATTATTGCTAAGCTCCACTATTGATTATCGTACGACATGTGTTGACATGGGCGTCACTTGGGTCCCCACCCCACCCCCACTTTTTGGAGTTGGGGCCAACATTCAAATGTACCCCCCCCCCCCCCATCAACTTTTTAGTATAAATAACACATTACCACACCGGCCTCCGTGGTGCAGTGGTTAACGCTACGGACTACAGGCTGGTAAGAACGGTGTTCGAATCCCGCGGGTGGATTTCACTTTCCGACTCCAAACCAGAGTGAGTGCTCCGCCAGGCTCAATAG
>JAUTCZ010094671.1:0-15656 GCA_032273805.1 Melanodrymia brightae
TTTTATTTTTGCGTAACCTATAGTCCGTTCTCGGTATTTTCGATCACCGTAACCGACGCGTAACCTGAACGACCGTTCGCGTCTTACGTCGAGGCCTGTATCAATATGAACGTTGTTTGGAATTCATTGACTGGAAAATAGAAGTACTCTTATGGCAAACAGCTCTGATATTATGTATACAAATAAAAATTCTACACAACCAATATTTAACCACTCGTAAGTGCTAACAATTTAGCAACTTCAGCAAAGTTTGGCTAAAACTAATGTATACTTTCACTGGCAAGATTGTGTCTTGTCGAGAGCTAGATAAGTCAGCAGTTATTGTAGGTACTGTGTACTTACCTATTTACAATATTTACAAATTATCTTAAACATAGCGTTCA
The DNA here is from genome assembly GCA_032273805.1 of Melanodrymia brightae. Taxonomy (NCBI): domain Eukaryota; kingdom Metazoa; phylum Mollusca; class Gastropoda; order Neomphalida; family Peltospiridae; genus Melanodrymia; species Melanodrymia brightae. Next base: position 384 of record JAUTCZ010094671.1, read on the forward strand.
CAGTATATAAATAGCATTTTTAAGCCCAATTAAAAGCCATGTATTGTTTTTGAAGGGTTTAGTCAAGTATCACCATCACAGTTCGGTTAGCCGATGCCAAGGGCTAGTGGACTTGGTGAACCGTTCCATGCAGTCTGATGCTAACAAGGGTGTCATGTCCAGAAAAGTGTTTTAAATCACTGTATTAAAATATATTTTTAGTCTCATCGTTTTAGTTTGATCGATGCTGGACACCGGTCTTTTAATATTATATTTGATAATTTTTGTTCGGTGCTGGACACCGGTTTTTATTAATCATTTACCATTTTCTGACACCCAATAGCCGATGTATTTTTTCGTGCTGGGGTGTCACTAAATTTTTAATTCATTCGTTCTTGGAAGATTTTCAAAGTTTAGCGATTGGCTGCCCCACAATTATGTCGCATTATATCGCATTATGCACAGCATTGCCCGAGAGGGGTAAAATCAGCTGTAGATAAAACATTTTGTTGGAAACTACAATTTCTTTTGAAAATGTTTTTAGTGTATGTAGGAAATAGAATACTACACTTGTATCTATTAGATATTACTGGCATTATAATTTGTGATATCTCCTATGACATATCCGTTCGAGATATCACGTCTTATAACCTTGATTGGTCTACAGACTGTTTTTCAAGCTTGTCACCATGAAACATGACCATTCTAAATATGACGTTATAATGTTGTCGCAAATGCTATATCATGCCTTTGAGTCAAACATTGAAAGTTGTCATTTAATTTCTGTTAATATTATCGCAATTAGACCGAATGATAGTAAAAAGGTCAGTCCATAGGTTTACTCTGGTTCGTTTTGCTTGCCAGGACCAAATACGATTCTATGCAGTGGGGGAACCAGACACTGTTTACTTGTTTACTCTGAACCATGACACAGGATCAGTCTCGGTGGCCAAGCCATTGACAGATTTACAGAAAACTCTTTACAAGGTAAGTGTTAAATATCTCTAGATTAGGCATTTATCACATTAAAGTCATTCCAACTTTTAACTACCTGAGGTTTGATGGGTCGAAGTATCAATCCTCCTAAGTGGACCGGTTGGGTTATTTCCAATTCCAACTGGTGAATTTTGACCTAGCATCAATCTGATATTAAAGCCTTATAATTTAAGCATTATGACACTAGCTATCAAATAGGTCCTTTTCACAGATCATTTACTTATTACATACCATAAGCTAATTTATAATTTTATGTCTTATTTAAAACAAATTTGTCCAGATGGTTATCAATGCTACGGACAATGGACGCCCCAAGCGGTGGGTGACCACTGATGCCTATATCACAGTTCTGAGGGACGAGTACGCCCCGGTCTTCACAGAATTCTATCAGACACGTATCAGTGAAAATTTGCCTGTTAGAACTGACATTCTCAAAGTACGAGCATCCGATCAAGATCTCAAGGTACAGCATATACGTGTTTTGTTTTACCTTAAGATGCACAATAACTAGTTTTAAGATGTATGCCACATTGCTTGCACAGCTAATGCTATTTGTAGGATACATGTATTTTTGGTTAATGGAGCATTTCTATTTTATTAAAATTAACATTTACTTACATGTTATTGCTTACAATACTATTATATGAATATGTAATGTTTTTTTCACCTTAAATGCACAATGCCTATTTTTAGGACATATGCATATGAGAAGTCTGATATGAACATGGAGAAAGCCAGTTACTAAATATCCGGTTCGCGTAATTTAATAGTCCGGGTAATTGAATAATATTTCGTTAGCAACGACACTATTCAATTAAGCAGAAACCACTGTACATCCAATGTTTGTTTGAGATGTAAAAAAAATTGCAAAATTGTTTTTCTATTTTATAATTTTGTGGTCTTTTGAACAAAATTTTATTATTGTTTCTTGGTAACACAACTGACTGAAAGTAAAAATAAACTGCATGTATGAATAGAATTTTAAACCTGTAGAATTTTTGTGTATGATATATATTTTTAGTTATGGCAGTTATTTTCTTAGTTTAATTGTAATTTCAGGGTACTATGCAGTATATCAATGTTGGCCAATATCCAGCTGACAGCTTTTTTCAAATCGACCAATCGTCTGGACAGATTGTTCTTGAGAGGAATCTTAAGCAGGACTATGCCAGGAGGAAGCAATACTTGGTACGATCTTTGTAACTTATTTATTGCATTAGGCAGAATTACTTTGGGGAATTTTGACTATAATAAATGATTAAATGCTGTAATAATGTCAAACCTATTTAATTTAAAAAAAATGATAGTGCAAAAGTGTTAAAACTTTACAGCTGGATCCAATACTCTTTCACTCCTTTGATACAATTTTAAACATCTCATAAGATAAATCGTCTCCAACGTCCACTCATGTATTATTCTCTACTTATTACCCATATGGGCAAAGAGATAGGAGGCAATATTTTGTGATCTCACACCTGTGATATATAAGTCGTTATGTGACGTCAAACTATACCTCACTGGCGAAATGTCAGAGGTTGTGCCCATGACAGGTGCGCTTGAACAGTTTTCTGATGGAAGCACACCAAAAATGACCCAACCTAACTCAAACTATTGTGTTACGTCATTTTTGGTGTGTTGTGAAACAGGTTTTTTGTTGATGCTGGCTGCCTACAGAACATGTCAATGTAGGCTCTTTTGTTTGAAAATGGGTAATAAATAGAAAACCAAACTCATTACTCAGCAATACAGTTTTTCCCTGCACTCGTGACATCGATGTCTTCCTTTTCTCACCAAAGGCTCGCAAAGGAAGACATCGCTTCACTAGTAAAAGAAAATCTGCATTGCCTCGCAGCTCGTTACATATTCTATAAGTCTTTTATTACCCACACAGTTCATTGTTGAGGCACATGACAGCGAGCGGCCAAAACGTAAAGGAACGGCCACAGTGACCATCAACGTAATCCGCAATCCGACCCCTCCATTGTGGATTCTGCCGTTCTATACCGCCACAATTCCCGAGGACCAAACTCTCTTCAAAACAGTCATAAACGTAACGGCAGAAGACCAAGATCCTGGTGTAAGTTAACCTCTCAAAGAGAATCACTCACCATTTTGGTGCAAAAAGCACTATCAAGTGGTGATGTAGTAAACCGAGTTGTATGCAATTAAACTTTATGTTATCTACATAATTGCATACACTTATTATATTGTTATAAACATAAAAAATAATGTCAAAATTTAATTATATTACGTAAAATTGTGTTACATGTCATATGAATAATTCGACAAAACACTAAAGAAAGTTACAATGTTAAGACGGTGACCTTGGGGGCCCCAAACTAATACTGTTTCTGGGGACAATGAAGAGTTTATAAAAAATACTAAATAGAAATAAATAACATTATGTACAAATATATTGAGATCAAATGTATTTAAATTTTCTACACTGAATTAATACAGTAAATTGTTGTTGTTTTGATTTGGGTTTTTTTTTAAATATATTTTATTCCCCATAACAATGGCAATGTTAGAGTTGGGGACCCTAAAATCATTGCCTCATATTAATATGTTTAAAATAAATAGATATATGTATGGCCTATATATTATACACAAATTACATACTAAATAATATATAAATGTATATAAAATGTTGTTTTTTTATTAAGGACACCATTAAGTACAATATTGATTCCGAGACAGTTCAGAGAGATTTGAATTCAGGACCTGCCAAGTATTTCTATGTGGACACTAAATCTGGAGCTATTGGTCTCAGGAAAACTTTACTGGGAACAAGTATTAGAGAACTTTTGGTAAGTTTATACGTCGAATTTGTCCACAGAAGTTGATAATACAAATGTAATGCTGTCTTGTACTGTAAAACGAGTAATATTTGTGGCCGTAAATTTATGCTATTTCGAAACAATGAACAACTACGTAATATGTAACGTTCGCATTGCAAAACAAAAATCTTTGTACTGTAAGTATTATTATTGGGGTGTTTTCATCGATAAATATATTAAATATTGTGTATTTTAGCTGGTAATAACAGCCTGTGATGACGGTATTCCTAAGCTGTGCCGCAACACAAAAGTTCGAATTCTCGTCAGTACTGAAGGATTTGCACCTGATTGGTCGGACACACCGTACATAAAGACTGTTAACGAAACGGTGAATGTCGGAGATGTAATTCTCACCATCACGGCTGTCGATCGCGATCTTAAGGTAAATAAAGACTTGAACTATGTATTTTGTTATTTTTCAGTCCCGTATTCAGTGGGGGTGCGATGGGTGCAAACGCACCCCCCGTGAGAATTGGGAGTTCCGCTAAAAATGTATAATGCTTTTTATTTCCTAAGTATTTTAACGTTTACCTTAACAGATGGCTGTATTCAATACTAGTTAATTCAAAACCATTATTTTAAGTCTGCCCTCTGATATCATTTGGCTCGTCTCTGTAGAAGCTTAAATATTAATTTTAGCATTCGGAAATTTTCGCTAATATTTTTCGCCTAAAATCGTACATGTGTTACACAAATAATATTACAAGGCGTCGTTATGGGTATATTCAATTGAGAATGATCGAATTAGACATAAAGTATGTACTGGCATATTTAGAAATTGTCATAAAATAGTTTACAAGATATACCCATTATGTAAGCATACGCATGTTCCATACTCAATTAAGTACATTATTCATCAACGTTAACGGTTTTACAGTAATGTAACAAGACAATGTGTCATATATTTAATATATAGTTAAAGTTTACTGCTGATCTTGAAGTCTTATCAAAACATGTACATGCTACGACCTTAAGATACCTGGAATAAAATATTAAAAACGCATCACAAATAGCACCAGAATGCACCTCTGAGCATCTACATTTAAAGATTTTCTGGGGGAGCATGCCCCCGAACCATCCTAGACATCTCGGGTGCTTCATTCAGGTGCCTTTGGCACCCTTGATATAAATTTAGTTCCACTTAATATCTACACACACCACCCCACCACCCCCACACAACCACTGCAAATATGGCTGGTTACGAGCCTGTTTCTTAGCTTTAACCCTTAACTCCTCCAACAACAAAACAAATATTTTTAATAAAAATAAATAGAAAATAAAATAGTTGAACTTACAAAAAGAATTTATATTTTGCAGACTGGCAGTCGTGTACAGTATGAATTCATGGATCCGCGACCTGGTTTCTTTAGTCTTGATGGGAGCAGTGGTCAGATCAAACTGGAAAGCAGCATTCTTGCAGATGTCCGTGTGCGATATAATGTAAGTAGATTTCACATATTTGCTTATCGGTTTATAGCATAAATCACTAACATGCATCTTTTTATGCCACACAAAAACATTTGCTACCAAAACTACAAAATATAATCAATAATTGCCTAGAAAATTTTCCGTATTCTGGTTATTTGCATACAAATGTTCTGTTTGAGCTTTCAGTTGATGATATTGTGATTTGTTATGTCAAAAAATTTATTAAAAAGTTACATAATTATATTTGTTTATCTTTGTAAACAATATATTTAACTCCATATTGTTGGATTTATTTTTGCTGTGTTTAAATTATTCAATATCTTGACTAATCAAATTCAGAATATTTTAAAATGGTTTGTGTTTTAGTTCAACGTGATGGCATACGACAGTCAAGAAAGACGCAGAACGGCTATCACAGATGTTACGATCTATGTCCGACGTAATGTCAACTCGCCTACTTTCCTTCAACAAACCTACAGAGAAACCATCTCGGAGTACAAGACACCAGGAAGCATTGTCGTCAATACGACAGCAACCGATGCAGATGGGGTAAACAGCAAGATGCTTCTAAAGTCTGAACATGTTAACTAATCTTAGTTAGTTAGTTAGTTAGTTAGTTATAACTTATTTACTTGCTTTTATCCACTTATGGTTCAAGCACATCTGACATGGTCACACAGTCCAGCTGCCTCAACTGCCTGTCCAGGACAGAAGTTAGTGCTAGTATGAGAGGAAACCCGCTACTCCTATTTGATAAGTAGCAAGGCATCTTTTATATGGACTACGCCACAGACAGGAGTGTACATACCACAGCCTTTGTTGAACCAGTTGTGGACAGTGGTCGGTGTAAGTGTAATAAGTACACCTACCCATTGAGCCTTGTAGAGCATTCACTCTGGGTTGGAGACGGCACTGGGATTAAACATCCCATATATGCCACGAATGTGATTCGAACTCGGTACCTACCAGTCTTAAGACTGAGGTGTTAACCACTGTGCTACGGAGGCCGGTACCTAATCTTTTTTATATTTATAACTGTGTTGGCAGTGTAATTTATTCTACCATTTGTTAAATTTTGGTACTTATTTATTATATGAGTTCAATAGCCAACTTTGTTTTTGTTATCATGGATTTTGGTTACATCATCTCCATTAATTTGTAATCTTAATTATTTACTGCAATTTAATATTATTATAATCTATCAAGATGTTTTGTCTGGTGTAGTGAACTAATTTAACCTTTTTTTTCAGGATGAAATGCGATATGCATTTAGAAATCCTTCTTCAAAGATAGAAGAAAATTTCTTTATTAATTCAAGAAATGGAATTATTTACCTCAAGTCTCCAATTGAGAGAACACCAACAACGTTTTTCAGTGTAAGTAGTAAATCTACGCAAGGCCTACAGTACATTAAAATATAAAATAAATAAAAAATAAAAATACCATTCAGGCCACAGAGCATGGTAATAAGTGGCGGGAGGGGCCCCAAGTGAAAGTGGGTTGGGGGTTAAAAAAATGTATGTATCATATATTGTACATGTACATTTATTGTTCAATGGGTTGGCTATATCTGTAGAATAAATTGGAATTTTCAGTAATATAATAGTGAGTTTGAATAATTCACTTGTGATTCTTAAACCCCACCTAAAACCACCCCATTATTAAGACCACTATTTTAAAGTCCAGAATGTCATTATTATTTTATAGAGACCAATTAATAGGACCACCCCAGTATTAAGACCACTATTTTAAAGTATGTAATTATTATTGAATAGAGACCTATTAATAGGATCACCCTACTATTAAGACCAATTGTATTAATTCTCACTGTAATAATTATGTGTTTCAGGTTATTGTCAGTGCTGTCGACCAGAAAGCAGTCAATGAAAAAACTGCGACAACTTCTGTGATTATTAGCGTTGATATTGATGCGACTCCGACCTTCACCTTGCCTTCCTACGACAGACAGATAGGAGAAAAATTCCCAGAGGGCTCCATCATAGTTGATACCATGGCAACAGACACTGATCTGAAGGTATATGTACTGTAAAACGGGTAACATTCGCAGCTATAAATTTGTGCAATTTCCAAAAACCTATCAACTCGCGATTAGTTATTTTTGCATTACTAGTAATTATTCGCGTGATTGTAATTTTCGTGGTTAAATAAAAAATGCAAAAATTACAGACACGCGAATAATACATGTTTTGCAGTATCTAAAATAGACTGTTCACTAAGCAAAACACATAATAATGTTTTTAGAGCCTAAATATAAATCTTTGAAAGTTTTCTCCTAAAACATTTTTGTAATTTTTTTTTTATTAACTAATATACCGTACTAATAGTTAAAATAATTTTAGATATTAATTTCTAAATTTGAAAATGCAGCAGATTGGAAACGTTTGGTGGAATTTAGGTTATTGCAGATTCTATATATTTTATTTCAGGGTAACATCCTTTATGAATCCGATGGCGTTTATCCAGCTGAAACATTTTTTGCTATCAACCAAACAACTGGAAGTGTTTATCTTCTTCGCAGCTTACGTGACGATCCGCTCCGACTACAGACATATATGGTGAGATTGATCATAGATCTGGTATTTAACTATTATTTGTGTTTGCTTTATTTTTACCAGCCTCCATAGCGCAGTGGTTAACGCATCAGGCTTAAGACTACTAATCCTAATTTTGTGCGGTTTGTGAAAGATATTGACATTTATGCACAATCCTTTAAAAAATATGTATAAAATTGATATAAACTTATTTTGCTCAATTTTGAAAGCTTTTAAACATCTTTAATTTTTCTGTTTGCAGCTTAAAATCGTTTCTTACGACAGTGAATATCCAGATAGAAGAGCTTTTTCACAGGTCAAGGTCGCAGTCCTGAGATATTCGAGCAACCCAATGTTTATTCCCGACTCCAGCTACACTCCTATTGTTCAAGAGTCAAAACCTGTCGGATTTCAAATTGAAAACATCACCGCTGTACACAATACAAAGGTATGTGGTCCATGTATACTTTGATAAAGTACAATTTGCTTCAGATTTGTAATGGATGTTCATATTTAACAGGTTATTTACTGTCATAAAATATCAACTGTCATGGGAATAATATATACATCTTGCTGGAAGAAGCAGCTCAGACAAATAGCATAGTTGGGTCAATTTAAAGATGGGATCCCAAAAATAGTGCCTTCTTGCGACTCATATTGAATTTCAAAATGGCCACCATCCTGTAACCATTATATATTGACAATATTTTATATCCATGTGAGATCACGCATAAATGTCAATGTGTTTCACAATCCGCACAAAATTAGGATTGCATTTGACCCCATCCCTCCCTTTCTAATCAAAACATTGATCAACTGTGGACTGCAGTTTTTACTTGGAACAAGCAGTCCGGACTTGACTTTTACCCCCTCTCCACCTTCCGAACATTGTGCGGATTGTGAAACACATCGACATTTAATGAATGGTCCCCTAAATATGTAGCTAATTGTATAAATTTAATTTGTTTTGTTGATTTAATTAATGTTTTGTCTCTGTATGTACAAGAAAAGAGCATGTGTAGGTGATCTTTAACACAGTTCCAAGTATTGATGTTGTTTTAGGTGACTTACTCTGTGGTGCGTTCCTCGGGTGATGTTGAGAAATACTTCTACCTCGATCCAGGCTCTGGTCTCATTATTATCAGACAACCTCTCACATCTGCAGTGTCAAACTTTTATGATGTGAGTATTTTATCATTACTTGTTATTATCAGATAACCTCTTACATCTGCAGTGTCAAACTTTTATGATGTGAGTATTTTATCATTACTTATTACATACTAAAGGCAATTTGTTTTACACATATTATGATACAAGATGATACATTTTTCGTTAAAATCTTTTTCAAATGATTAAAATCATTTTTGTGGGCACAGGGAAAATCTCAAACTTTCTATAAATCTCAAATCTAAATGACAAAACATGGACATGAACAAAGGCATATTTCTGCACAAGGCAGAGTCGATGGGGACATTCGATCAAACTGGGTTGGATAAAACCCATGCCTGGCAGCATGCTAGCACTTAGCTCTATTGAAATCCTACGAAGTGTGACTTTGTTTGATAGTATTTTTGCTTCATTATACATGTATTTTCATTCCCAGATGGTTGTTATGGCAAAGGGTAAGTATGGAATGTCTGCAAATGCTACAGTTGCGATTAGAATTTCTCGAAAGCCAGCCGACATGGCCCCTTTCTTCGAGAATGCGCCATACCGAGCAGAGATCATGGTCACACACAGAGTCAACACTCGGCTCCTTGCTGTGTCTGCTCGTGACGCGGATCTTAAGGTTTGTACTATCTTACTTAACCCTTACACTACTGTTCTTCCATTTTACAAAGTTCTAATTGAAATTTTGGGAATAAATAAATCTTCTATTTTACAAAGTTCTGAATGAAGTTCAATATAATTATTTATATCAAAGTTTAACGCTGTTAGACTTGGATGAGGTTGGTTGAATAGAACATTTAGATTTGTTTTAAAGTCATGTTATTATTGTGAATGTGATGTTCATTTTGTTAACATGTATTATATTGCTCTGTCCAAATATGGGTGTAACGCAATCAATTCTTCTTCTTCTTCTTCTTCTTCTTCTTGTTAAACATGTTTAAAATTGTGGACTTAGTTGGTATAATCGGCTGATTAAGTTTATCATTTGTATTTTGTTGTTGACAGGAGAAAATTGAATACCGGCTGGATGGAGTGTATCCCGCACCCGATTTCTTCAAGGTTGACAAAACAACAGGACAGATTGTACTAACAAGAAGTTTGCATGAAGATCTACTCCGGACATCTCAATATACTGTATGTTAATAAGCTGAATGTTTAGCAATCATTAGGAACCATGCATAAATGTCAATGTGTTTCACAATCTGAACAAAGTTAGGATTTGGTTTGACCCTCTCCCTCCTCTTTTAAGACTAGCATAAAACTTTCATCAACTGTGAACAGATGTTTTTAAATGAAATTCAATCTGAATTCAGCTTTTACCCCCATTGTTCGGACTGTGAAACATATAAAGGGGTGGTCATGTGACCCAACCAATCTTTGTTTGTATGTAGATCTGTATATTTTTATATGTTTATATGGTAAATTATCTCAATGAAATATGTCAAGTTGACAACTTTTTTTGTATTCATACATTATTAAACAGTTAAAGAGATGTAACAAAAATGCCATTAATTTTAATTACTGAAAATACTTGTGAAATGGGTAATATTCATGATGGTAAATTTTCGCAATTTCCAAGAAACAATAAACTCACGATATGCCATTTTCAAACACTATTGTTGTCTTTTTAATGGTAATTTAGTGATTTTAATTTTTGCAGTTAAATAACAAATGCAAAAACCTCGAAAATTACAGAGCCGCCAATATTACCCATTTTGCAGTAGTAAAAAAATAAACACAGATTTTAAGTTTAGCTTGTACTTTATTTATTTACATTCAGCTCAACGTGCTGGCGTATGACACTGCAAATCCAGATGTCGTTGGGAAGACTAACGTTGTTATACTTGTTAACCTCAACCCTGGTGTACCGCAATTCCTGGATAGCCCACCTTACTTCCGCACTATTCCCGAGACGCAGGCTCGTAGCAGTATTATTCTGAAACTTAATGCTACAGATGCAGATGGGGTAAGTGTATAATTTCTATACATTAAAATACTTATTAATATGGAGCTTTATGTTTGTACACCTGCTTCAATGAAGTCGGGATATAGGGTCATCAAAATTTGTATGTGGGTACATGTAGGGTATGCGCGAACCCCCTGCTTCAAATTATAAATTTTTGCAATTGATGTTCTTCCATTTTTTTTAAAAAAACCAATGAACTCTCCCACAGTTTATCCTAAATATGGACCTGCTGTGTACATTTTTATTGATTGACCTTATTTTATTTTATGGTTTGATCTTTTTTTTTTAATTGGTATTTTATGCCATTTTTAGGTTGTTAGTCACGTATTCATATTTATTATATTTTGACACCCTATAGGCTATTGCCGATGTCTTTTTCGTGCTGAGGTATCATTAAACATTCATTCATTCATGATTGACTTTTATATTTTTAGGATGCAATTCAGTATTACATAAAAGATGATACAGCAGGTAGAATGGCGATGAAGTATTTTTTCCTCAGTGGCGTTACTGGAGTTATGTATATCCACGAAGACCTCAGACTGTCTGCTCCCATCTCTATGCTTCAGGTTTGAACTAGCTTCGTCATTTTTTTGCTTACCCCACAGGAACGTGCAATTTCCAATTCCAGAAGCTGAAGACGTCTCTTCTGTTGTGTGTTTTCTCCTTTTCCAGGAAATGCTTTTGCCTCTTCTACACAGAAGTAGTGGAAGAGAAACGAACTCTTTGCAAAAAAAGAGTAATATATGTTCAAAAACAATGAAGCCATTAGTAGAGTTCAATTGTTTTATGTGAATGATGGCTATTCCTTACTTATAATGGCTCATGATAAAACATTAAAAACATTAATAAACATGCAAGACATCACCATTTATTAAAATATAGCTCTTTTTTTTTATATTACTAGTATGTGACATTTTTATCTTTGTTATATAGTTTACTCCTTTATTATTATAAATATTGAAAAAATTTAATTTTTTAGTAACTTTCATAAACATTGTTTTCATTTTTGGCTTTCAACTTGGCTGTTATAGTTTTGAAATATTGTTTGACATTTTATTCGATTTAGTTTACATGTTATAGTTTCTATATATTCTAGTTCACAGTTGAGGTGAAGGATGACGGTTCACCTTCACAAAGCAGTGAGGCAAGAGTAGTGATATCACTAAAGCGAGACCAGGGCCCTCCAAACTTCTCCCAACAAGTCTACACAAAAACTATTCCGGAAAGTATCGCAGTTAATGATATTCAACCATTCATCTCAGTACAAGCTACAGATAGGGATCTACAGGTGAACTTTATAACTACAACTTTTAACAAATATTTGCATTTATCTGAGGAAGACATATACAATTTCGTGATTTTCTTTTCACAGTGTATTTTTTAGGATAATTATACTTTTTCGGGGGGGCTTTTCCCCTTTAGGCATTGACATTTTGCCTAACTTGTTACAAAATTTGCTTTCACTGGAAAAAATTATCGGATGTATTTATTATGCTGTAATATTAATTGATAGCAGGTTTAATTACAATAAAAGATCACCAAGTGAACAAATTTGAATTGAATGTAAAGGTTTGTTTACAGTTTCTTGAACAACCCCATTTTTCCCCTGCAGACCAGAAATATTCTTTTTGTCTAAAAAAATATATATAATAATGGTGGTTTTTTTCGGGTTTTTTTTAAATGATAGTTCACTGGAAAAAATGTAACCTGATTTTATTCACCATTAAATCTTAAGCCTATTTATTGTTTTGACCTAAAAGATCCCTTGTTATGAATTAAAGTGTTCGATCAGCGATTACTAATCTATGTGCTCCAGTGTTGTCGTTAAAGAAACCAACTTTATCTTTGTATTCTTTATAGGTTTGCTTAGTGATGTTTAAGTGTATTACTGATTGCTGAATGGCCGGAGTGTAAATAAATTCTGTTTTGTTCTGATGGGTTGTATTTATTGTTTTCAAACTGCAGGGTAGCCTCAGGTACCAGATCACAGGAGATGGAATGGCTCTTGCTTTCTTCAAAATCGATGAGAATACCGGTGACATCTTCGTCAAGAATTCACTGAAAGTAACGACCAGTTCGGAATTTGAGGTGAATACAGAGGATTCAAGTATTTTTTAATGTGTAAAATATCAAATAAGTTTAGGTTAATCAGTATATGTCGAAACTTTACTGAGACAAATACCAATTAACTATTCGATTTTCCATATTAAAAATCACGAGTTGCAAATTCTATTTGGGAGATTCCATGGTATTTGTCCCGTGTGCCAACATTTTTTCTCTTTGTTATGTAAATAAATGCAAATATCAAATTTCATCCATATTTTTGTACTGCAAATTGAAATTTATAACAGTTGAATTATCTAACAACATAGTGTTTTGTCTTAACTAACCAAAATGATGAAAAACAATCGTTGCGGATGGGACAAATACTATGGAATCGCCCTAATATTAATATTTGAATAGTTTAATTCATGGAATGTTGATTCCTCGCAGAAGGTTATTAACCCATGCATGCATATAATTTTTGAAAACTTTCAGCTACATGCAGAATGCACACTTTTGAAGTCAATTGTAGGCAAGCATCTATACAAACATAGGTTTGACTTCTAATAACCGCTTATTAATAATCAATGTGTTCCAGTTGTGTCGTTAAACAAACTTTATCTTTCCTAGTTTTGTATTATTCTACCCTAAACGTCCACAATGGACGGCTGACTGACTACTGCGCGACATCAAATGAGTGCGTGTGTGACAGCACTTCAAACCACGGAATGTGTGGGTTACACGTGTTGTAAATTAACTCGGGGTGTGTGCCGTAACGACACTTTTACGGTAATTTACTGCGTTCAAATGCAAGTTACGAGTTAAGCCGTACGAAACGCTACATCAGCAGGTGTAATATATACACGCCATTTAAAATGTTCACCACTTGAAGAATGGTATTTCTCCTCGACTCTTTCATAATAACTTGCACCGGTAGTGGATCACGAGTTCGTAAATAATTCTATGGGTTGTGTAATTAAACGTACACGGGATATAAGGATGAGATATTTGCTTGTAATTTATTGAGCGTAAGATTGTGATGCTTTGGACAGGCACGTGTCCAGGATTCCAAACATGGATTGGAAGCACTTTTCAAAACGTGGACTTTCAAAATTAATGACCCCCAAAAATGTTTGTTTTAGAGAACTATAATATAATATGTAGAGGGTTATCTTAGTACTTTTGTCCTTTCTGGCTACGAGCCTGCCTGTTTTAGCAACAAAAATACTAGATTTTTTGCCGTCTATAAAAATATCAAAGTATATCATGCCAACTAATAAAGTACACAAGTATTTCTATTACAGAAAGAATAATTATCGGAAGACAAGCGCCCGACATTAGAGAATAATTATTATAAACTGAAAGGATTATAAATAACCGTGCGTCTGACGTCCAATAACCGCTGATTTATAATCGATGTGTTCCAAACTTTACTTTATACTTGTGGTTCTTGTTTCAGTAGTTAAGCATCTTTTCCTTATCGTGTTGGTTATTTTGTTCAAGTGACTGTCTGACTGTCTAAGCAGCGTGTAGAACGTGAAATTGCTCTAACGCAAAGTGCATGCCGTCGTTTCCTAATTTAAGTTGTCGCTTCACTTAGCTCACCGATTACCGTAATATCGCAAACTCCCCAATAATGAGATGTGTTCGCTAACGGCGTCACTCATAGTAATTTATGTCCGGTTATTCGGTATGTTCTAGGTAAGACGTATAGAGTTAGGATCCATTACACTTTAACCACTTGTTTAAACGCCATTCAAAAGTTCCTTCGCTTAAAAACACTCATTCACCATTTTGTTGGCGCAAAAAGGGAGATCACGTGACAATAAGATAAAGCGAATTACTAGTATACACAAGTGAGGTTTATGTCAGCAGAAGGGACAACGCTGTCCTTGTTTATTCAGATAATTGGATACAGACGTTAATGTTGCAGTTAGTATAAGAGAGGAAACCAACTACTGCTTATTACTAAATAGCAAGGGATCTTATTATGCATTGTCTCACAGACAGGATAGGGCATACCATGACCTTTAGTGGGATACTGGTCGGTGTACGTTTTTCCACTGGGACTATATATAGCGAAGCACTCTCTAGTGTTGGAGCAAGTGTAATAGGAATAGAAGTTCGTAGGAATATAGGTCCGACACCATGTAAAATGCTATAGGACCTACATACCTAGGAATCCTAGTCCAAACCAGATTTTTATAAAACGCATAGTTTTACATTAACTCTAGGACTTGTAGGTAATAACTAGTTTTATGAATTAGACTATTTGTTTCATTCCGTAAAGATTTAT
>JAUTCZ010094782.1:0-15653 GCA_032273805.1 Melanodrymia brightae
GTGTACTTTCCCATAAACAGAATAGCACACACCACGGAATTTGATAACCAGTCGTGGATCACTGGCTGGAACGGAAAATAGCCTATGAAAATGTTTTGCGCTGTCGGGGATCGATCTCTAGACCCATCCCGCCACATGCGGACATTCTACCTCTGAGCTGCGTCCCGCTCCTACAACTAACTAACTAACTAACACATACACATCAGAAACAGGATACATCACATTCAATAGCAGCTCATGAATAACTGTTACACGTGCCGCTGGTTACCCGATTTTCTGGTGACAAATTGGCATCAATCTCTAATGTCCAGAGATCATAATGTCGACGCGCTATGGATCGCTCGTATGTCGTTCTGACACGGGGGCTCGGTGAAAACAAGAAACTATTAGATAAAGTGCAATCTAACATTGTTGTCTAGACGTCAGCATACACGAACATAAAAGATTGCAATTAATGTCTCTTAAAGCGAACAGCATCAAAATAATCCAGCTTATAGTACATATCGTAATAGGATCTGCCAGTTTGGTGGATTCTCTATAAACCAACTGGTTTCAGTGTATGATGGACGTCACCGGCGGGGCAGGATATGACCTGACCGCAATTCCGGAACACGTGGTGTCACCACTGTTTAAACAATCTTTCCTGTCTATACCGTGACGACTCTGTTGATTTATTACTCTGAGATACGATTTGATAATGGTGATAGTGTTTGCTTGGTGCGCGTGTTTTGTGGTATCCATCTTAGACGAGAACCAATTGCATTAAAACATTATTAAAAACATTTTATCTAAATGACAAATAAATATCGCATTGGTAAAATATAATGATACTCATGAAATACAACATACAGTGATAGATAAGGCGGGTTCGAAGGGATATTGCGACAAAGTGCAGAGTCGAAGGGACATTGATAAATAGAGTGCTTTTGAAGACAAGCAGTGATTCTAATGATGAAGCACAGTGCTAGTGGTGCAATGCAATGAATTAGGATTCTGATAAAATGCAAGGCTGCACAAGAAATGTAATTCTATTGACAAGGGAACCAGACACAGTATTTATTGTCTGGTTAACATGATAATAGTTTCCTTGGACGCGCATTTCGTTGGATGCTCTCGTCAGTTACCAGTGTAACCCAGCCGTTTGTCCCAGTGAAGAATGTCATTAAGGAAAGGCATCAAATGAGCGATGCATCGAGGCTTCATGGTCACAGACAGGTAATGATCATTAAATCACAGTTAGTGCACCAGTTACGTCAACTGGCTTCACTTTGGTCTCACCTTTATTCTCATTTCAGTTCATGTCATCAAGAAACGTGTGATTTGTGGATGATTTTATTGAGTTTAATTCTCCTTCCAGTGAAAAGTATGTGGTGATAAAACGTCTGTTGGCGCATTGTATGTTAATAAAGGTGGTAACACCAGTGACTGTTACAATCATTAAAACAGCGCCCCACTCATTTCATTACTCAATGCTGTAATAGTGTAATAAAATAGAAAACGATTTCTCATGGATGATATTAAAGTGACGACAGATACGTGTTTCACAGGATTTACCTGTTGCGAAATTACGCTGAGCAAGGTGTACAGTGAACTACTAAGTACCGTACAGTGTTTTTACAACTTCGTTCAATCGCTGCGAACTGTATTTAATACACGCTATTCACAAAGTATTATTAAAGACTATTCAAAGATGAAACGTGTATAATCCACTCACATTTTATTGAACTGAAATATGTTTAACTATGAATGCAGTATGATGAAGAGACGGAAGTGCGTGAGGTCGAAGGATCAATCCTTCTCAGTTAACCCATTAGAACTAGAACCCTTGCGGTTTTCCTCTTTCCAAAAGCGGTCCACGATTGGTACATCAACGGCTTCTCGTAATATCATGTACTAAAATGGTCGCGCTCTCTGATTTTTCTTTCTTTAAATATAGTTTGAAAACAAACTTTTGGCCTGATTATACAAGTTTATCATTGCACAAGTGTGTGGTTTACTGGCACATTTTGTCCTCAGATATCACATTGACCTGCTAATTATGTAGTGGTGTCCTAGTAATAGAGTTCATTGCGCATTGATCGCTTTAGCCAATTAAGATCTCAATATGTATAATAATGTTTGTCCATCCTCCAAATTCACTCATTTATGTATATTATGTATGTATTTATTTATGTATTGTATATGCCTATGAGCCAAACGGCTTAAAGCAAATAAACAATTACAATTACCCATTTGACCAATTAATTTATTAAACTTAGTAAAGATTAACGTGACTTGAAGCTTGGTATAACAATGATAATATAGAGGGATGTGTTTTTTCCAGGGGAGGAAAAGGTAGTGTTCGTACCGCAAAAAAGAATGCTATACGCCAATAGATTTCACCTAAAGAAACAATTTGAAAACTAGCACGGCAATTAATTGTGGACATTCTAAAGCGATTGCACTTTTTTTAGTTATATGTGATCGGTATCAATATCATGCCTGTCATTACATCTTTGGTGTCTTGGGCAGGTATACGCCTCAACTGGGCCAATTTAACGAGGTTTTATGTGCGCTAAAGTCTGTAATAGTCATATCATATTAATCATTGAGCAATTTGCTTCAACGGTCTTAGTTGTAGTGTGGAGAAAAGTAAACTTGATCCTGGAGACGAGACAGCAACTAATGCGTAATACGGGCAAGTAGTGACTACATGTATATCCATCCTGCACGCGTTCAGAACATTCCCATTAGGCTTACTTATAGTTATAGCGCAGGCACTTGACGTACGCAAGTTAGGCCAGCGTATAGACTATAATAGGTCTACATATAGGACATTTTATTATTTTCCAAATACCTAGTTTTATTTTAATCACACTGATTACAGCCATAATAGACCAGGGGCGGTATTTATCAAACAACTTAAGTTTTGACTTAAGTTTCATTAAATTGAATACGGTAAGATAACAACGTAAGCTTAAGTTTTTGTAGAGGAGGAAACTTAAGACTTAAGTCAAAAGCATCCAAAACTTATGTCTAGGGGTTGTTTTTTTCTCAGAACTGTCGCTTGATAAATACCGCCCCAGTGATATAACGTGCACAATTGGACACGAGACAAATTCGTTTAGGCAAAATACGCATTGAACCATTATAACCATTATTTTGGTTGAACAGAAAAACATAGGATATACATAATATATATTGATACTGTAAGCAAATGTTAATTTTAATAACAAACTGCGCCATTAAGTAGCATTAGCTGGGCAAACACGGTGGCATTCGTTTTAAAACTAGGCACTGTGCATGGAAGGTAGCTGCCACCACGTCCAAAAATAGTTCCTCCACTTCTGGCATCTTTGAGTGAACATGGAAGTAAATTTTACGAAGACATGTTATGTTTATCAATCACAACAGAGCTGCATACGATGGAGCCATATCTATTTCCATCAGTAAAGTCACAAGTGTCAACATGTATTTGTTTAGGTTTATATTAACCGATTATAGTATGGCCATACTGCTTGTCCATCAAATCTCGGCTACGTGTTTAGTAACGGGAAGTACAATCTGACTGGTGTGGGCGTGGTTGGCCCAGGACATGGATAATATACATGGCAAGTCATACGTGGCGGAATCTCGTAATCGATTCTATGACATAACTTTATATTATTAAGTTCACCATTGCATCGAATAAATCTGCTACGATCTCTGGAATTAGGAATTAGGATCAATAGTCATTAGTTTATGCAATTTCATTTACACTAATGCTCAGTTAACATGACGTGATATCCAGCGAAAAAGCCATGTTGGTAAATAATTTATGCAAACATAGCATTTCAAATTGAAAGATGTGCACCCTGCACCAGCCTATGGTGGTCAAATCCGTTGTTTTGAAGACATTCATGATCATATCAAGTATATTATAAGGGTCTTATCTCGTGATATGTCAATTGAAAATTTGCTTATATAGCACTATACTATATGTATTACATCAACGTCAAACCGAGCTTGACTGTACACATCATAAACACGGCTCAAGTGGCGTTAATTTTTTAAAAGAATGATTGGTTTGGCCGAACGGTTATGGTGTTTAACTGGAAATTGCCATGCGGACCGGTGTAATAGGTTCCAATCTAACTTGTGCACATAAGCGCTTTTTTATATCTGAATGTCTACCATTGTTTTCTCCAACACGATAAAGCCACGTACTGCATGGTTGTGTTCGTGGTGTGGTCTATGCATGGCGTTTAGCACAATACTCGTTGAAAGATTTCAGAAATGAATAGATGTTTAACGACACCCTAGCACGAAAATAAACATCAGCTAATGGGTGTCAGAACGATATTATTAATATAAAAAATGAATGACCAGTCATTCTTAAAAATTCAGTGTGTAACGCTAATCAAAAATCATTTTAAGGATTATGTAAGCTATATACAATATAGAGTAAAGGGCTATGTTATATGAAATAAATGTACCACAGATCTATTTTAAAATTAATCTTAGAACTGTGTTTCCCGAAGGTACTTTAAAACAAGTTCTGGGCGTAAAATAATAATGATCCCACTACACATCTGTTACCAAATATATTATTTTAACTGGCTGTAACTGATAACAATCCACCAACAGGTGATGCACTGCCAATGTACACGACAGTGGTCACACTGAGGTTGAAGGTCCCTTTTAAAAATAAAATTACTTGCTAGCTTTCAAATGTCATTGATGTTATAAGTTATTCATGGACACAGTTGTTTGGGAATCATCCACCACCAATCCTCCAATAAACCTCGTGACCTTTATATAATAATTATTGTAAGCTAAAGTCAAAAATTAGAATTTAATATCTGTTTTATTAAATTGTATTAAAGAACTAAATGACCAGTGCTATATGAAATACTGTCAGTTAATTTGCGAATTGTAAAAATTGACACAACTTGATATGTTCTGGAACCGGTTACTTGTGTATGATTCAAACATGTAATGACAGATATGTTTGGCAGGTGTCAGGTCTAAAATGACAGTTTCTCAACGGTAATGGAGCGAGGCAGGGCTGCTAACTTGGTTTGCTTTGCCTTTGAGTATGACCTTGATTCTTTTTATGGTTTAGGTTATGGATACCTTTTTGGTGGTATGTAATTATTTGTGTACTTACACGTTAAGTGTTATAATACACGTTCGGCTACAGTTTATCTGATAACAGTTCACGTCATAGACATTGCAGCACTAACCTGCCAAACAAGTTTTTGAACACCTATGCAATAAAGCGATTAACGATATACGCACCAATTCCTTCATGCATAAACCCAATTACACTTTAATAATAGCAATAACCGGGATTTAATTTCAGTAGGGATGTATGTTCCGCACCCGCCAATAAAGAAATTGAAGATTAAAAACTGAAACCAATGCACCATTTTATGATTTGATTATCCTTGCAAGTAATAAGTACGCCCACGATGCGTGATTAGCGACGTAAGACAGACACACTAACCTGTCAGTGTTACATTGACCTTGCTTCTTCTTAATCATATATTTAATGACTGTAGGCGCTATAAAAGTAGAAGCATTGCAGTTCTAATACGTTCGCTATAATGAAAGCAAACCCATTGCCTGACTTGCGTCATACACTCTTCCGGCTTCAGAATGATCTATAAATGGACTTAATATAGTTATATACACACCCAGACACACACTGATAGATTCCACAGTCTGCCTGATTTTAAGAAATAATAATTGTATAGAAAAACACGGTGCTATGGACTTCTGAGTGATTCAAAGGCGATTTCATTATATTTGGCCTATTTTAAGCAGTGCTATGTCCTTCTGGCTAATACGTTATTTCATTAGGGTTATACGTACACTTTACACAAACAGATGATCTTAGATATAAGTGTAAGACGGAAAGTGTATTTGTTTATATATGAATAAACATGCAGCATTAATATTGGTTGGTTCTTTTTTCAATTACAACCTCAAGATATAATAAATTGAAGTACCCAAGGATCAATGTAAATACAGTTATGCCGCCAAGTGTTGGAGAAACGTGTAAATATACGGTAATCACTGATTTTTCAGTACAACATAAGTGATCAAATTACGACATAGAAATTGAATATCTCAGATATCCAGAGTTTAAACTTTGAGTACAGATAAAGTTTGAACCTTGTCCAGACTAAGTTTGAGCCTTGAGTCCTGCTCAGTTTAAGCTGAGTCTTAGCATTGAGTCGAGACTGAGTTTGAGCATTGAGTTCAGACTGTGCTTAAGCTTTGATCCCAGACTGTCTTTGAGCCCTAAGTCAAATCTTATTTTGAGCCTTACGTGACGCCACAGAGCCATGAATCATTCTTATATGAGTCATAAGCCTAGACTCAGTTTGAGTCTTGAGTCCATGCTGTGTTTATGCATTGAGACTGGCTCTGTTTAAACCTTGAATCAAGACTCCATTTGAGTGCTAAGTCCCGCCCAGTGAAGCCTAGAGTCCAGCCTTTATGTGTTTTCAGTGCAGACTCAAGTTTAGCCTTGAGTTCAGACTAAAGGTTCGTGTTTTCGTGATTTCCACATAATTGTTTTATGTAATACCTGCACAATGATGCATGTGATTTATATGCACGAAGTTACTCAATTCCTGTCCCATCTGGCTATCAACAAATATCTCAACAAAGGCGAATTCTGCATGATGAATATATACTGAACACCGAACACGTAAACACATCGTTAATATAATCTGAGGGATGTCACGATGGTGTAACTTTCGCTTTATCTCATAAGAAATCAAATAGTCAGTATACGCTTTCTCGTAATACTAGTAAATTATAATATTTAAAGAAACGCTGCCACGTGTGAACTGGTTTGCTCCACACCTTGATTGAAAACCTTGGTTTCGTGACCTCTGGAACATGGATGTAACGCCAGGTATACGTGTAATATCCAGATGCTCTTGCATGTCCGACTGGATGAGTTGGTTTGAACGGCTGTAATGAAAACGTCACTAAGACTGGGTTGCTGTGTGGTCATGACTCTGGTGCTCGGTCAAACACGAGGAACCTGGCTACGATACATACCAGTCTAAACATGTCTGCGTGTTGTGATGAGGTCAACTTGACCTTTATATCACCTGCACATCTCGTCAATATTTGTGTTTTAATTTCTTCACTCACGAAACGGTACAACTAGCATTACCTGCGCAAGATTGGCGTTCTCCGTACACGATTTGTACGAACTATTTAGTAGCCGTCCAAGCTTTTCAACATGTTCACAGTGATACAAAGAGTACTTCTTGTCCACACACGTCATCCCAGACCTGTAGTTAGAGGGTGTTTGGACAAACCCCTTCCCTCATTGGAAAACAATGTTTTCAAACAATATTTTCAAACAATATTACTGGTCCACTCTCGAGTTTTATGACGAATGCCTGTCTTACATGATGATCGTATGCTATTTGTGGATAATAGAGCATTTTTATTATCAAAGTTAACTTTTACTTACATCTAATTGCTTACAATATCAATATAGATATATCCAATGTGTTTCTGGTCATCCAAATTTTTGTAGTAACTTGTAAATTGGTCTAAAATAATTTGTATCGTGCTAAATTATTGCCCTATGATTATACTAAACTACTACAAATGCATCGGATATACATATATTGATATTATAGGTAATAACATGTAAGCAAACGTTAATTTTAATAAATAAAAATTACCATTTAACTAGAAATAGGTTACGAATAACATTAGTTGCGCACGTACGGTGGAATCCGTTTAAAATTCGGGAGAGTATCTGTTAACATTGCTTGCCAAACTAACCAACCTCCTGCAGATAATTGTAAATACTGGCATGATTTTTTGTCACACTGTAATTGGTTGCTATACAACAGAATATGCTCCATTAGTTGTTACACGCCCCGGAGTATACGCGTACCCATTAAAACTATATTACCTGCATCGAGAAACATAATACATGTTTCATATGAGACAACATTCTATATAAAATAAACTCCTTTAATACATTGACTATATAATGTGAAAAGTTAAAAGTTAGTGTATCCTCGGGGCAGGTAAATAGAAAAAACCTTTCTGGAATCATTAACTCCATTTTGCAGGTCACGGTTTGCGTATGGGCACCTCCCTACATTCCTGAGATAATATCAGACCTGTCAATTGCCTGCCACTATTTCAATAACATGAAAATAGCAACACTCATTTCGCCCGACACTGACCAGGTTTGATGATTGTTATGGAAGATAAAATGTAATAGTCATTGCAGGTTAGTCAGTACATAAGTATAATACAACATTAATGTTCACACCGATATACGAATCCTCTTGAAGATTCTCTAATGTGTAAATACTTATTGGTTGGCATTTTTTTAGCAATTAGGGATGACAAATTGCTAATATGCAAGGTTCGTAGATAATGCACTTTATAAATAGATGCGTAAGTACGGTGGCACTCGTCTTCAAACTCGTAACTGTACCAAAGACACAATATCTATAGTTTTAAGACAAATGTAACTGTGCTTGCGAAACTAATGCTATTTAAAATATAGTTCTAGCTCTTTATTATTAAAATTAACATTTATTTACACATTAGTTCTTACAATGTCAATTTATGTATATCCAATGTGTTTGTGTCATCCAAATCGTTATAGTAGCTTAATGTGTACGTCTGCCTAAAATCATTTGTCATGTGCCAGAAAAAAGTCCAAGGTCATTATCATCCCAAAATCCTATTTCTGCACAAAGCCGAGTTGATGGAAGGTATGACACAGTAGAGATAGCATGCACTTATACGAATTACAACCAAATCAGTGATTATCAAGGGGAAATTAACTTTTGGAACGTTGACGTCAACTTAGACTGAAGGCTGCTGCCTAGTTATAAGACGAATGAATGCCACCATGCTTGCACAAATTATGATATTTGTAACCTATATTTCTGGCTCATTTTTTTTGTTATTAAAATTAACATTTACTTAAATGTTATTGCTTACAATGTCAATATATTCGTAGGCCTATACTTACTGAAGAAAAAACATGGATGTCTTATTAACTTTATACAGACTAAAGATAAAACAAGGAAGTTCGCATAGAGCCACGTATGTACATGTACCTGTGTAGGCGGCAGGGTCGGTATACCTGTTTAAAACTAAGTATGTGTTTAGACTGTGTAATGCAGCAATGTGCAAAACACAAGTACAACTTCAGCCATTACGTGATCGCTTGTTTGCGCTGTCAGTGGTTCCCGCCTACACACTAATAACCTCCATTCCAACGTTGTACTACTACTAATAGTTTGTTTAACGACATCACTGGAACAAATTGATTATTAATCAGCGGTTATTGGATGTCAAACGGTTATATCGGCAATTGGTCACAGAGAAAACCTGCTGCCGCTACATAGGCTACTAGTCTTCGAATAACAGCAAGGGACCTTTTATGTGCACTTTCCCACAGACACCACGGCCTTTGATAGACCAGTCGTGGATCACTGATTGGAACGGGAAATAACCCATTGACCATAATTGCTTGATGAGAGATTACCGTGTTTTTTGCAACCATTTAAACGCGTATGATTTACGTAACAGTGTATATCTGCGGTAACTAATTGCCTTTGACGTCAAGACATGTTTTTGACATGCGATGACATTCAACTGCATTGGGTACCTGCTTGTGCTTGTGTGTTATAACTGGTAAACAATTGTAAAGTATTAAAAGGTGACGATTGAAATCCATCCAGAAGCAAATGCGTTTTAATGTAGCTGATATTTAAATGTCAGCGACACGTCAAATTGTCACTGGCTAACAGGATAATGATCAACACAGTCTCACGATTGCTATGGAAATATGTGGAGGTGTTTGATTGTTGCGGTATTTATAATACTAGTAGGCCGTCATAGAAACAGCGATCTAGTCCATTCCCGAGCTGAAAGAAGCCGCTGCTCACTCCAACTGTTCAAACAGTGTCCAGTATTTCCCACCCGTGCGGACATGTTTGAACTAGAGAAGAATGTGTTTGACAAAACAGTTAAACCATCATCTCTGAACATTAAACCATCCACTCCCAACAGAAGGAAACCCATTCCAAACACGGTCACGCAGTTGCTATAAGTTTCTCTCCAGGTAATGCATTCACTGTCCAAGCCTGGCTGGCATTGTATTGGTACAATGGACGTACAAGTTCTGTGGGCAGGTTTGCTTTTAAAGGTACAATGCTGAGTTTTAAGACGAATGCCACCGTGTCAGCGCAGCTAATATTTCTATAGTAATGGAGTATTTTTTTATTGTTAAATGTAACATTTACTAACATCTCATTGCTTTCAATATCAATATATGTACATGTATATACTAGTATACTATGTGTTTTTGGTCATCGAAATTGTTATAATAGCTCAATGTGTGCGTTTGCCTAAAATAATTGGTCTCGTGTCAAATTATTGTAAACAAAAGTCCAAGGACCATATTAAGCTAAGTATACTACAAACGCATTGGATATACATATTTTGATATTGTAAGCAATAAGATGTAAGTAAATATTAAATTTAATAATAAACAATGGTCCATGAGTCAGAAACATGTTACCAAGACGTTAGATGTGCCAGCACCGTGGCATTCGTATTACACCTAGGCAGGGTGCCGTTAAGAAGGGCAATGATCATCTAGAATTCGTAGAACATTGATACAGATACAGACACAAACAGACACAATAGATCGAATAACAATGGGACAGTTGAGACATAAATAACTGGATGAATGAATGAATCAATGAATGAATCAATGAATGAATCAATGAATGGTGTACTCTTATATTAAGTAAATTTAGTTGTGATGAGTTTTCACTGGTGTCATTTATATTTGGTTAATTCCACACAAGGCACTTCCTTGTGCCTCAATTAATATAATGTTATATAACACCGAAGAGTTCGACATTTATGAAGAGAATTTGCACAGACGAATCTTTACACGAAAGCAAGTGATTCAGTCAGTTAATTACCCCCTTTCAAGGTACATACATACATCTGCTTAAAGTTCAACACGCCATCCCTAATGGGCACGGTCTGCTCCCAATGGCAAGTACCAAGACACAGTTTCAAGGTCGTGCCCATGTCGCGTGTTATATTATAGGTAAGTTGATGTGCTATATTATCGGTAATTCAACCTAACCGAGACATACACTATACCCAATAGATCTATATGTACATGTATAACACACCATAGTCTGATGTGTCTATCAATGTATTAACACCGGTGATGATACATGCAAAAGTAACAACTATTAAATTTCAGAACTAGATTTGTTTTGTTTCTTTCTGTTAGGAGTTGCGCTGTCACCCAAAAACGTTTCCAATTTACTTGCGTATGTTTTAACTGCCGCAACGCACGACATGTTAAGTTTGTTTTCCACTAAATGTATTATAACAGGGCCGTAACGGGAGTATGGAGGTTTGAAACTTAGAGGACGCTGAGGGAGGGTTAATATAAACGTAGCGGACCTTATTTTACAATTTTAAACTAATAATATTGCACTGCAAAATATATTATAGTTACGTGAAGCGGACCATTTGACTCACGCAGGGGTGGGGGATGGGTGGGCTGGTCCAAACCCACCCTCCAGTATACGCCCATGATTAAGACAAGCATCTTGTAACTTCGCAATGATGCACTCTGTGGTACTAAAATAGCCGAACAATTAGTTTAAAGTGGTTATGTACATTCAATGAAAGACACTGCCGTATTGTACCGATATTACTGTTTGCACGGTTCAGATATCATCAGTGTTAATAGTTTTTTTTTAAAACATAAATTATGCATTGCGATACTGATTAGCTAGGCTAGACACGGTAGACGCAAGGACCTAGTTTACTTCGCGTACGTCGTACCTGATGTCAAGATAACTTTAGACATACACGTACAGGTAAACTATGACTCGCAATATAACAACAGCCCTACCAAGGTCAGACAATAAAGCCTCGTTGTAATGCTTCGTTGCAAATTCTCAATACTTTTTATCTAGTTGTTAAAGCATCCGTGCACAAACAGCTTGGGAAGCAAACCTCGAAATAATGACCTAACTAAAGCAATAATTCTCCAGGGGGTTTTCTTAATAGGTTTTCACAAAAACACATTCGTTTGTGCTAACGCAATATCGCTACAAACATTTTGTTTTACCCGATGGGAAATAACATTCGTTAATGTAACATCTTCATCGTTTCCCAACTGTTTGTGTTATTTAGTGAACCGATCACGAAAAAAGAAAAACTTGAAATATAATATAGAAACGGACATTTTTGTTTGTGCTGTAAGCAAGTTTTGCTGACTTTTTGTGTGTAACACAAAATTAATAATAATTAGTATCTGTGTTATTGAGTACGTGTAACGGTTTACAATTATCAGTGGTGCGTGAAGGGATCGTGCGTGTCAGTTATACTTATTTTGCCAACAACAAGTTGGAATGAGTATAGGATTTGTTTTATTGTTACTGTTAAACTTCCTCGATGCCTAGTTTTAAGACGAAAGCCATCGTGATTGAGCCGCTAATGTGATTAGTAACATTTTTCTGGTTAACGGAGAAGTTAAAAAAGTATTATTAGCTGCGTAGGCCTAAGCAAGGTGACATTCCTTTTAAAACTCGACATTGTGCCTTTACACCTTTAGTCAATTAATTTATGTATTTAGAGTGCACAACAGATTTCTATTCCTGAAGAGAAAAGAGATGTGGTGTTGCGGGTAGGATTGGAACTCGCGTTCGTATCCTTCACGTATCGAGTCCCCTGATGCATTCTTTTTATTTATTTATAATTATGTCCTTATATACACAATAAGTTCGGTAGGAATGAAAGTCCGGTAATATTGTAACAAAATGTGATAAATAATAGTATGAAACGTTACGGAATTGAACGTATAGCCTGATCCATAAAACGAGGCTTTAGCGTTGATGTACCAAAAACCAATAAAACTGTGCTTTATACAATTGTGTTTGGACTAAGAATCCTAAGGTATGTAAGTCCGATAGCATTATACATTGTTTCGGACCTATAGTCCTACGGACTATAATCTTTTTACACCGGCTCCCTTGTGTTCTCGAGACACCTCTGAAACCGAATCCTAAATGACTTAATAAAGTCACCTACTTGACCCTTGACCCTTGGCGAGCTCAGCGACCCGTCCCACACCAACGTCATCATACATCATTTCTCTTTGTTAATTTACTTGTAAAGGAAAGAAACATGCAGGACGGTAGCAGGTAAGTCCTGCTGTGTTTGAAGCTTGAGACGGACACACGGAAACAGAGTTATACGGCGTTTGAAGTCAGGATACACTCTCACTTCTGAAGACCATTGCGACGATAATAGATAGATATTATTGTGATATTATTGTTTTAGTGTTTGTCCATCCCACCCTATTCTGTGATCTCTGTTTAGTCTTTGTTCTGGCGTGTTTTTTAGTTTGTTATTCTTGTTTACACACACGACCGATACGACCAGTAATGTGGGTTTTATTCGTAGGTGAAACAAAATGTACTAAGATACACCGGCCACCACTAATTAACATATTTTACTAATCGAAAAAAAACCCAACAAATTCGTAAGTTATTGCTGTTAGCAGTTCATTAGTATATAACCGAAATGTTGTCTATATTGTGTGTGTGCGTGCGTGCGTGTTTGGCGATAATTATCTCAATAATAATAATTATTGAAATAAAACAAGGAAACATTGTGTATTATTATATTTTTCAGTTTTAACTACATATATTTTCGGCATTACATCCAATCTAAACAAAACATTGGCATTGCCAAATGTTTATCTCTGCACAAGGCAGAGTCGAAGGAAGATTGCGAACATCTAGAGATGGCATGCATTCACGAAAGGACAAAAACAAGATGGCCACTTAATACAAGTGGCTGCTTAATAAACGCTGCCCTCTGAACAGGTTTGACAGCGTGTATAATGGACGTGCCTAAGCT
Organism: Melanodrymia brightae; assembly: GCA_032273805.1. Lineage (NCBI taxonomy): Eukaryota > Metazoa > Mollusca > Gastropoda > Neomphalida > Peltospiridae > Melanodrymia > Melanodrymia brightae. The sequence continues at coordinate 13,939 of JAUTCZ010094782.1, forward strand.
ATAGATATTCGTAACGGGTACGTTGTGGGTAGCGGTAGCTTGCGTACGATCGCATCAATGAATGTATGTATGTATGTCAACGTGACTCATCTATAGTACAACATTATCCTAGCGTGTTATAACTTATATTTACATACATTAACTGATAGGTAGCATCTCTCTGGGTATACTGTAATAACATTCACAGCGGGAAATTTTTAAATGAATGTATAATATAAGAAAAGAATGTTTATAAGGTAGTAAACCGTAGGATAGCATGGTTGGCACGAAACTTAAACCCATTGCATAGATCTTGATAGGAAAACCATCTCTGAATCACTCCGTGGTGTACTGTCATGACGGTTTGAGAGTGCGTTTCAAATACCCCTTGCTATTTCACCAATAAACAGCGGGTTACTTCTCTAATATTACAACACGAACTTATGCCCTGGGCAGGCAGTCAGACCATGTGTCAAAATAATCTTACAGTGCTTGACAACCAATAGCCGACGATTATTAATCAATGTACATGTACATGTACTCCAGTGATGTCATTAGACATGCTCCCCGCAGTTAACATAATTATAATATTTTGTTATATGCACTTGTTGCAGTTCTTTCATAATTCGGTTTACAATGTACAACCGGCTTACGTTCCCACTGCACACAAAGAAGCGTTTGTCATAATGAAGGTCATAAGCTCAGAGAAAAACCTGTGTGCGCATGTGTCATTGTGTCATAATAAAACGGCGTCTTGCCATATATGGAGATAACGCGTAGATAACAATCTTGAAATTATGACACTGTCGATTTCTTTACTCTGTCGGTGTTCGTGATATAACTTGTTGTGTGATAAAACAGCCAATCAAAGAATACTTAATAATTGTATTAGGTTTGAGATACTGCCAATTAGTACATGTATTACCTGTGAATGCAAGCATAATGCTGTTGATATTTATCGTATGTTTGCCTTGTATGTAATAATGACAATACAGATAATTTCACAACCAACATGACCTAGACACATGGCCACGAGTAGCACCGGAAGTGACCTTACAGATAATTTCACAACCAATAAATATCAACTCGAACAACTTCAGTAGTTTATCACTTGAGATTAAGTCACAACCAACCAACATGTAAATGAAACCCTCTTGACTACACGAATCCCCTTTGACTACACGAAGCCACGAATCCTCTTTGACTACACGAATCCCCTTTGACCACACGAATCCCCTTTGACTACACGAATCCTCTTTGACTACACGAATCCCTCACTGGAGCAGATCTATAAATATCATAAATCGTTATAAGAATTGTGACCGGATTGACACAGTAAAGAGCATGCTGATCACTTATTCTACTGGGTAACCTGAACGCAATAAATTCATACTCTGCTTGTATCATCTACCCACAGTTCAATGGGTCGTCAATAACGCCATGCATGAATGAGAGAGAATGCTAATATTTCTCACGACTATTCATGTTAGCGTGGGATATATTTCCATCCAATTCATTCTATTTTTGACAATCTGTTCAGGGTATGGTATTAATTCACGCACAACAAAATTGCATTGAGCAAGACGGATCATAGAGTACGTATAAGGTCATGTGTCATGTGAAGTGGTCCAATTTGCGTTACATGCCAAAAATTTACAAATTTTGAATATTTTTATATCATGTAAAACTAAGATAACTTGACATAAATGTGCAATCAGAATTTGAAAGAAATATTT